>JANHGN010007502.1:38840-54434 GCA_024605025.1 Megaceryle maxima | reverse complement strand
AGTGTCAGAAGAAATATAGTGAAAGGAGCAAGAGAGAAAGAGAACCAAGGCTGTGAGATGAGGGCAAATAGCTGTGAGAAAAACAAGTGAGAAATAAAGATAAAGAATTTCAAGCAGAAAAAGGGAATGTTTGGAAAGGGTTAAAAAAGAGTGAGAGCTGTTTGGATGATTGGCCCCCAGTTTTTATCAGACTGTGTGCTATCAGCTGTCATTTGATAGTTTACCCTATTTTTTCTCTTCGTCTGTTTTTGTCTTGTATGAATAGCATTGCCATTCTGTTTGAAATGGGTTTAGACAATTTTAGATATGAAATGTTTTGACTGAACAATAGCAGGCATGTTACCAGACATGTACCACAGCAAGGCTTCTGTGTTGTATGTCTGTCTGACTTCATTTTGTATCTGCAGTTGGTCCCTACAAGGAAAGCATGAATGGTTTCACTTAACTGACTAGGTGGGTAATTTGCTGTAAATTTAGTGATTAAAAAAACCCACAAAAACTAAACTAACGTAAATTCAGGTGGGCGTAATAACACATTGTGAACATGGGAAGTTCTCAAAAGGATACAATAGCTCATGAACATAAATTTCACAAAACTTTGCAGAGTATTTACTGAAAGTATGTTTTAAAGGGAAGTCAAGGGTGTTGCTAAGGGAGCCTTGCGGTGTTTGTTACCTGTTTTTTGTACTGGAGCAAACTACCAGTAATGTTTATCTGGAGCTGGCACATGTTGAAAGATTTATTGTGACAAAAAGAATTTAGCAAAAGGAAATCCTAGTGCTGACTTGGCCCTGGGAGTGCTACAGTAAAGAAAATAAAGCATAATTGGCAGAATAAGCAGAGCATTTAAAACTAAGAGATTGCTCATAGATCTTAATTTGAAAGAAATTCAAGTGGTGTTGGTTCTAGAGTGTAGATACTTTATCAAAATATATGTAGTAGTCACACTGTGCTATACCCATTGCTGCTTTTACTTTCTTAATTCGCTCTCTCATTTGATCCTTCTGTAAACAACGGTCTTTTCAAGATTTTATCCAAGTGGTGCCAAACTTCATCTTCCTAATACTGAAATCAGATATAGACAAAAAAAGGAATAAAATCTTGGGTTTTGCTAGGGCACAGTGGACTGTAGCTTGTTGTTGCAGATTCATAGCTCTTGGGACATTTAACAAAGATGCGAGCTGGTAAAAAAATAAATCTAACTCAGAATGACAGCTTCAGGTTTTTTGTGGAGAACTCTGTTGACACCACTAATTTTTGTTTTATGAAATAACCTTTGAGGTTTGAACAGTAGATGTGATTATGCCTCTTGAGAATGTATCATATCACCACTATGATGGTTACTACAGAAGGGGAAATATTATTCTAATTATTTTTCTCTCTGTTTTGGTAGTTTCTAAAAATGCTTCCAGCTGTTCAAATGTCTGATTCTTATTCCTTTCTTTTCCTTTTTTTTTTTTTTTCCTTTTTAAGAGACTTTTATTTTCCAGCAAATATGTGTACTTTCAGTAATGTGAGACCTCTCTTGTGACCAGCAGTGTAACTCTTCGTAAATGTAAAAACCACTGTAATCCATTTCCAGCATTCCATGTTTTCCCACTGGGCCTACTGAACGAGCTATCCAAAAGTTGGTTTTATAATACTATAACTCAGCATCATGCTTTTAATCTGAAATCGTATTATGTTGTGGATTTTAGCTGCTATAGAAAATAAGTAGTGAACATCTTCAAAAGAAATTATAGCCTTATGCAATCCTGAAATAATAACACATAATTAAGACACATCAGAAAAACACATGTGGATTATGTTTGATAGTCTGAGGTGTCAGCTCTGCTTTTTTTTTTTTCATGTTTGATGTGAATATTTTTCTGATTCACTTAAGATAGACTGAAATACTGCTTAATAGTTGCTTTCTGGTGACATAAATGCAGCTAGTGCTGCATGGAATTCACTAAATACCTTACCAGCAAAGATAACAGGAGCAGAGGGCATCAGTTAATTGAAAAAGGCAGGGAAGAGAAGGGAAATAGGGCAAGGAAGAATTGAATATAGATGAGAAACAAGGCACAAAAAAGGGTTGATAGAAAAGCAAGATGACCTCTGTGTTCAAAACCTGGGGAGAGTAAAAGAGGGTTTTCTTTCCAACACAGTAAGTCTGAAATGGAAACTTCGGCACCATCAGTAACAGAAAAAGCAAAGGTGTTCAAAAATATTTCTGCTTTGTCTTCAGTGGAAAGCCAGATGGAGGAATTCATACCATATGTTGATAAAATCCTTTCTATAGCCGTTGTACAGTGGGTCAGACTTAAATCAGTGTGCAAAAATTGAAAATGAATGTATAGCAAAGTAATGGGGCTGTTTCACAAACGATACTAAGATGGAAATGAAGAGAATAGATCATGGCAACACAACAATATTGATGGCTCAGAAAAGACGTATTTCCCCTTATCAGTAGATTAAAATCTCTTAATTGTGATTCAAAAGTAGAAATGTGAAAGGTTGAACACTGGTCCGAAAACAAGTGTTTAGCAAAAGCCAGTAGATGAAAGTTGAAATTTGAGAAATCTGCCCCCCGTTTTCAGTTTATTTTTTTGAGAGCAGGGACAACTGAGCACTGGAACATGCCCAGAGGATGGTGCAGGGGTTGGCTGATCACATCTAGAAATGTACATCAAAACGGGACTCTTTTCTCAAAAATAAGTCCTAGTTCAGATTAATTTAGAGAAGCCCTGTAGCCTTAGTTACTCCAGGGAACACCCGTCTTTTCTGGTCTTAGGAGCTATGAACAAAGATTGTGCCTTTGGAAGGAGGTTTTGCCATGAGGGTAGCAAGTCCACGCTCGCTGGTAACTGTCCTGCTGACAGCTTCACAGCTAGGGAGGATTTCATGAGTGGAGAGCTGGAAAAGCAGTGTGAGCCAAAGCACCTCTCCTGTTTGCTGTTAAGTGGGAGGCACTGTGCATCTGCTATTTCAGATGGCTTCTAGGCAAAGCATGGGAGATATTCTGTTTCCAGAGGGAACAAGTTCAAGTGAGTACTTTTCCCTGGCAGTTTTGCAGTATACCAAAAGCAGAGTATTAAATTCTAAAGAACTTGAGAATTGAAAATGCACACTTGCAGAAAGAAAGTGCATGGATTTCCTTGGGAGAAGGACCGTGGGAGAACAGCTAGTGTGCTAGGGGAGGAGATAAAAGATAAGGAAGTATAAATCAGCACCATCAGGACTGCCTGTCGGCCCTTCTGATCTTCCCCAGGCTGAGATTTGTTTACCTTTTAAGTCCGCTTTGGCTGCTCTTCAACAGATGGCTCTTAAAACAGAGCACCACGACACGCCAGAGCTGCACAGTTGTAGGAAACGGTTACGGCTTCTTCTTTGGAGGAAATATCCAATTCTGTTAAAGACAGAGTAGTTAATCA
Organism: Megaceryle maxima; assembly: GCA_024605025.1. Taxonomy (NCBI): domain Eukaryota; kingdom Metazoa; phylum Chordata; class Aves; order Coraciiformes; family Cerylidae; genus Megaceryle; species Megaceryle maxima. The sequence goes on along the minus strand of JANHGN010007502.1, from coordinate 51,018 downwards.
GAAGCAAAGTGTGGATGAAGGTCTGTCAGGATGACTAGTTGGTGCTCTGCTGGCGTGAAGATTGGAAAACTCAAGAGGAAAGATGCCTCTTGCCAAGGAGTTGCCTGCAAGCCTGTAGCCTCTAAGCAACTTGTAGATGGCTACCGGCTGCCTTTGTGCTTGGTGAGAAGAAAAAGGTGCCTTCAAAATGGGTTATATCTGACTTAGCTTAGAATGGGATGAACCAGCTTTTCACCTGTCTTTGCTGATCCAGAGCGTGGAATAGATGGGTCAGGAATCCTGTTTTAAATTCAGGACACCTCAAATCACCACACTTACTCTTTTTTGTGACGTTAGCATTTTTTCAACTGTCAAATGCCACCATTGCTTGCTTTTATGGCTTGTCATACATGATTGAATTTCTACATTAATGACAGAATCGTGTAGTACAGTATTAAAATAGTTGCCTAAGTTGCCCATCTTCAGGGCTTTATGGGTGGGTTTTATGAAGTTTAACAAGAACCAGTAGCTGAAAGTTGAGATTAGACAAATTTGCCCCACATTTTCAGTTTATTCTTTTGACAGCAGGAACAACTGAGCACTGGAACGTCCCTGAAGGATGGTACCTGAAGTGGCTTTTGGCAGTTGTTCCCTCAACTCCTTAAAGCCCCCTTACTTTACTTCTTAGACAACTCCAAATGCCCCCTTCTCCTTACAGCTGCAGAGAGGTCCAAGGAAGTAAGAGGAGGTGAGGGGATGATTTGGGCTGTGAATCTGACTTGGTGGTTGTGGTCATGTCAGAGGAAAAGTAAAATGGCAGCATGGTAGGTGGTTCTCACCCTGCCCGCAGCTGCTGCTGGCACATGCCCATATAGCCTGAAGTTATCTCATGCTTGAACCGAATTTCTCACCTGCCTTCCCTGTGGTGGAGGAGATGAGAGCTGGGAGAGCTGGGCCTTCAGGAAATGCCGTGAATGTGACCCACTGAGAAGGTGAAGCATTGCCAAGCCAGGGCAAGTTGGGATGGGAGAGCCCTGTTAGGCTGCACGCCGCGGGACAGCAGCTTTCAGTACACTGCAGGCAGCTGTACCTCATGGAGAATAGTAATTTCTTAAGTAAGTGTTTGAATATTGGTTTGTCCCTTAAACCTGTTCAGAAGTGTGTGTTTGGCGGCTATTTGCAGCAGCCTTTAATGCTGCAAGCATTGAGCAAAGCATTGTGCAAGCTCATCAAGCTCCTCTAGCATACTCACAAAAGGTTAGCAGGGCATTTGTTAAAAATAAGGTCTATTTATTATTGCTATCCTTCAGAAGTAGTCACAAGGGCTCAGTCATAGCAACTTTCAGTGTTCAAAATACATATGAAAAAGTCAGAAGGGAGGGATTGCTGGTGTCACGTAGTGCACACTCCTACCAACCTACTTTCTTTCCTCGTGAAGGTGGAATCCAGTTAACTCAATTTGCAGCCCTCTATACAGAGCCAAATCCTCATTCAGGATTAATTTCCATAGCTCAAATGAAGTTATTAAAGACCTACATTATTTATACCTGTTGAGCATTTTCCCCTCGAGGCGATTTGACAGGCATCCCAGTTCCTGGTAGCTGAGCCCCAGCATCTGTTCTGGGCAACCATGAGCTGTGGAGAGGCAACTTAGTGATGGCCTGGGAGGAAATGAGCATTTTCATCTTTGAACAGCTCATAATGCTGGAGTCCAGAAGTGATTTCATTACTGCACATGGATTTTAGAAAAGGGCAGCAAAGTTTTATTGAATGTCTTGGCTTACAATGCTTCTCTTGACATGCAGATAGGCTCAGTTGTCTATGCTTTATTTCCAAGAATATAGTTGTAACAAAATAATTTTATAAGAGCACCCTGGGGGAAGACAAGTGATACAGCAACTTTCATGACATACTAAAACTTCTATAAAACTGCTTATATGTGTTATCAAAATGATTCCTGCTACCCATAGTAAATCCCAGTCATTACAAATGAGAACTGACATTGCAGTTCACTGTCTCTTAACATTTAGCAAATAACACAGTGCTACAATAGAGTTCAGAAGGTGTCCTGGTTTGAGCTAGAATGGAACTAATTCTGCTCAGTGATTTTATTTTCCAGCTATGTCTCTTCTAACTAACTGTACTGTCTGAAGTTAGCAGCATGTTTTTGCACAGTGTCTGCTTCTAGCAGGGATAATGCTTGATGTTTAGAGTTTGTACCAAGGATTGGTTTGCAGAAAGGCTCTTGCTTGTACTTGTTCCTATGAAGACAGAGATCACTGCCTCGTTTGGGGGTGCAGAAAGTAAAAGGCTGCACCTGCAAGGAGGAGCAGACAGGGCAGGTGACCCTACACTGACCAACAAGGTATCCATCCCATATATGTCACATTGGGTATAAAGCTGAGGGATCATGAGAGTCAAGTTTTCTTCTTCAGTGGCTGGTGTCTGAGGAGGACTCTGTTCTGCCTTCAATCCTGATCTGTGTGTTTCTGAATCTGGTTCATGTCAGCCAGAATGCAGTCTAGGACTTCCCCAGCACCTGCTCCACAGCATCAGTGGTGATGGTGAAGTAATTGCTATCAGGAAGCTTGGGTTTAATACTGGTTTTGTATATATTTGTATATATTTCATTTTATTGGTTTTATTTTCATTAAAGCTGCTTTAGTTTTCATTTCCAGTCCATAAGTCTCTCTTCTTTATTCCCTTTCTCTACCACTTTGGAAAAGAGAGCATCTGCCATTCATCTAGTGAACAGTCCAGCCCCAAACCTTGACAGGAAAGAATGCCCTAAGAACTGGAGATGCAAGAAAGAGGCTGTGCTATTAGCATCAGTAACCCAACTCTACTGGCATATAAATTCTGATCAGACCCGATTCCTCACCATCCTGACGAATTTTTCTTCTCATTTTCCTGTAAGTTTAATTTGTTGTCTTGCCTGCCTGCCTGCCCAACAAACATGTCCTTCATGTTTTGACAAGTGTCTTGTGTCTGTAGGTAATGATCTTGCTGAAACAATTTTAACATTGAAGGCCTTTTGCAAAACAGTGCTGAATTGCTGGCAATGTTTTACTTAAATAGGGGTTTAGATAACTTGTTCTATTTAATCAAATTAGTTATCTTTTATTTAATCTGGTGTTTAAGCCAAATTCCCAAGACAAGGTGGTTTTAGTAGTTTGTTCAGTTTGTGATCTCTGTTTTCCAATAAAATCTGCTTTTATTTTTTTTCTTCCTTTGATTTCCAATAGTTTCAAATGTGTGTGAAAAACTGATGTAGGTTGGCTGAGTACAGCGAAATAGCTAATTTGACACTGAATTTCTTATTTTGTTGTGTGCTGTTCTTTTTTTCATGCCTTTCCCTTGGTCTGTCAGAATCTGTTTAGCTAGTCTGAAGCCTGTGCCTTGCTGGCTTTAGCTCTGATTTTTTTTCTTCTTCCTTTCATGTTTGTTTCTCATCCCATCTTGCATCTCCTGTTTTATCTGTTTCATTTGGCAAAAAAAAAGACATTTCACACACTAAAATGGTCAGTAAAAGCTAAATTGCTTTTGTAACTTGTTCTCTGTGTGACCCTTTTTGCCAACTGAAAACATTGCAAATCCCAGTCACTTCACCCTACGAAACAGGTCATTTCAATGTAACCCATTCAGAAGTGCAGGACTTGTTTGAATAAATTAGACCTTTGAGCTTTTCTCTTACTTTTTCATTATTTGCCTTGGTTTTTAGGCTGGAGAATTGAGGCTGTGCAGCTCCAGGGAAGGTGACAGTCCAAGCTCATGTTATCCTTGACCAGATCTCCTCTCCTCTCCTCTCCTCTCCTCTCCTCTCCTCTCCTCTCCTCTCCTCTCCTCTCCTCTCAAGTAATATGTAACTACTTGCTCCTTGGGACAGCACTATTGTAGATACAGCTGCCATCACACCCTCATCACTTTACCTGCTCCTGGAGAACCTCCCAATAACTTGTTGACAGTCCCAAGGGATTCATGAACTCAAAACTGGTCTTGATATTTGCTTATCCTTCCCATGCTTTGCTTGGATGGACACGTGAATGTCCTAAATATAGAAAAGAATGCGTAGAATAAGGTTGCAGACACAGCCTGGCTGAGCAGCTCAGCTGACTGCAGTATGCCCCAAGCGTGCTGTAGTTCACATTAGATGATCACAGAACAGACTGGGAGTAGGACATGTCCCATCTATTAGACAGTGCACACGGCAGATGTGTACAATTGTGTCTAGGAGGAGTGTTTCTATAGTGGCAACATTCTCAGATGATGAACTGAGGTGAATGATCCAAGTTTCTCCTTCCTGAATCCCCAGGAAAGCAGCTGGGCAAAGGTGAACCTCATGAGGTTCAATAAGGACAAGTGTAGAGTCCTGCATCTGGGGAGGAATAACACCAGGCACCGGTACAAGTTGGGGGTCACCCTGCTGGAAAGCAGCACCACAGAGAAACACCTTGGAGTCCTAGTGGATAGCAAGTTATCCATGGGACAGCAATCTGCCCTTGTGGCCAGAAAGGCAAATGACATCCTGGGGTGCATTAAGAAAATGTGTCCAGCAGGTGTAAGGCGATTCTTCTCCCCCTCTACTCTGACCTAGTTAGACCATACCTGGAATACTGTGTCCAGTTTTGAGCTCCCCAGTTTAAGAGAGACAGGGATCTACTGAAAAGAGTCCAACAGAGATCTATGAGGATAATTAAGGGACTTGAGCATCTCCCCTCTGAAGAAAGACTGAGGGAACTAGGGCTGTTTAGTCTTGAGAGAAGACTGAGAGGAGAGAAGACTGAGACCTTATCAACGCCTATAAATATCTGAAGGGTGGGTGTCAAATGGAAGGAGCCAATCTTTTTTTATATAGTGCCCAGCAATAGGACAAAGAATAATGAGCATAGAAGGTTCCACCTCAGCATGAGGAGGAACTTCTTTACCATAAGGGTGATGGAGCACTGGAAAAGGCTGCCTAGAGAGGTTGTGGAGTCTCCTTCTCTAGAGACTTTCAAAACCTGTTTGGATGCATTCCTGTAGAACCTGCTCTTAGGGATCCTGCTCTGGCAGGGAGGTTGGACTCAATGATTTCTAGAGGTCCCTTCCAACCCCTAACTTTCTATGAGTCTATGATTCTATGATTTGCTGCAGACCTATGTCACTTGTCCAAGGGCGGACTGCCAACATGCTTCCAACAGGCTGCTGACACGTGCCAGCAGGATTGAGGAGATGTGGTTTCAGATGTGGAGGCTACTGACAAATTACTGTTTGTAGATGAATTTCCGTGCAATTGAAATGCGAATAAACCAACTTACACCGGATCTGGCAGTGACCGCTGTTAGGAAAAGAGTAGGTGTTAATATGCCCAGAGGTCATTAGGGGCAATTAGTAGTCCCATAACATCCTTTGGCAGGGCACATGGCAGCCAAACTGGTATTTTCTTACTGTTTAGGAGCACTGGGGTGTTTGGCAGCAGCCGTGACCTCCACATCTTGCTCGACTTTCAAGGTCATCATCAGTGGGGCTGCTGAAATCCTATCTCTCCTGCAGGGACTGGAAGACATTCATAAGAAGATGGGCATTGGCAACATGGAGGGGTTGAAGACATCAATAATCAGTAGCTTTCTGAGGAGAAGGCTGTACCTGGTGAGCTGTTTTGTCTCACGCATGGTGGTGGCTGGACCTGCTCTCACTGCCCAGTAGCGCAGACATGGTGTTAATGCCCCAAGTGCATTTACATCATCCATGGCTTTTCCTGTTGGCCTGAGCCTGGTCTGCCTCTTCTCTATCTCCCAAAACCCATGTGCAGATCTCCACAGAAGGGATGCCTGGGGTGGGGCCCCCTGACCTCCTGTGTCCTGACCCATGGCATTGGGTGGTCCTCTAAAACAGCCTTTCCCCAATCCCATCTTTAAGGTGTGCACAGATATTTTTGGTGGTTAGGTGACTTGTCCATCCAATGTGACAGAAACCCAGGAGATGACATAGTGAATGTCAGGTTTGCAAAACCAGCTGCTTGGAAGCCAGAGGGAAGGCGGCTGGAGCAGCACTGTGTCAAAAGCCCTGGGCATAGGGGGGTTGGGGAGAAGAGGAGAACTAAACCATACAGGTCTTTTAGGACCAAATGGGCTATATTAGGGTGAGGGGTTGGTGTTGCAGTTGCCAGATTCAAAAAGTTTCAAGCTGGTGTGGCAGGAGAGAGGCTGTTGGTTGGAGTAAGGACAGAAAAGGAAGAAAGGTTCACAAAATGCTTGTGTATGGCCTTGAAACGAGAACTAGAAAGGTGGGGTGAGTGCTGGAAACAAAACGAAGTACCAAGGGCAAGAGATTTGCAGGAGTGCCCAGAATTAGTAAGGGCTGTTGGAAATTATCCTATGCCATCAACAGTCCCGTGCCACTGCTCCCAGGTTCTGGCAGGTCTCTATTTTGTCACGTTTTAATGTTGCATGTGAAATCTGCTATACAGGACAGCATCCAATGAAAATGTATACATTTGAAGATGGCTTCTTTTCTTTTGGATAAACCACAGTTTAGACCGCACAAGGCTAAAGAAAACTGACCAATCTCTGGTAAAATCCATCTAGGAAAGTCTCAATCCCATCTTTTCCACTGAATGTGCTATATCACAGCTTTGTTACCTTCAAGGTCAATCTGCAAAATGTTTCTCTGAAGCCCCATGTAAAGTCCATGTGTCTCTTTAATTTATAAGGCCACAGCTGGCTGTTGGAAACCTGGCTGAATTCACTAAGAGGAGTGGGTATTTGGTTTTTTTTTTCTGAGTCTCTGCATATGCCCGAGCTGGTCAAGGGTGTAGGGAAGGCATCCAAACATTTCTAGTAGGAGAGCTTATAAATGAAATTAATTTATAAATTTATTATAATGTCACATAAAAATACATCTGGTTAGTGCAAAAGGCATAGTGAAAATGGCGCAGGATTCTGAAGTGAACATCCTTTTTCACAGTAACAACAACATACCAAATGATAAATGTTGTTCGCTTGCTCAGCTGGAAGTTTACACCATTTCAATCAAAATTACAGGCCTGAACTGTTCACTACAGACCAGTATAGTGGGACGAGCCAGCGAAGGAGTAGGTAATTAAAGGTCCTTTATAGCAAACTGGTCTCAGTGGAGACATAGTGGTCATGAGAAACACGCTTGCTGCAGGCAGGCTCTCAAGTGCACTCAGCTGCCTTTCTGAATTCAGGGCTCATCAAGTGTGTTCTTACAAGTAGGTTTGAGTTACAATGTGTATGGCACATTTGTTCATTCCAAAAGAAAGTGTCAGGCTCTAAGCAGGAAATTAAACCTTGCTGAGGACAGCCAAGAAAATGCTGAGATCTTTTATTTTGATTGGAAACACGTAAATCACCTGCATACCTGACTCAAAGCCTTAAAAACTGCTTTTAGGAGTGTTTTTACAGGGTGCCTGCTATCACTGTCACCATACCTTCCTAGCTGGCCTGGCATGCATTTTACTTTTTCCTAGGATCTGTTTACTTTCTTTAGGTGATTTCTGTGCAGTTTTGTATGTACTGCACTGCATCTTGTCCTCTTCTCCCCTTTGGCCTTGCTGAGGCATGTTTCACCTTCCCATAGCTTCCACCCCTCAGTGCTGTGCAGAGCTGGCCACTGGCTTCCAGGCTGCCCCAGCCGAACTTTCCCTGCTCTGTTGGGAATCCTCACCCTGCATTCAGATCTCGTTCAGATCTGCCTGAGACTTTCTTTTTGCTTAATTAAAGCAGAAGATCAGCATTGGTGTGGTGTTAAGGGATGAAAACCCCCTCCCCAGTGTCTGCCTTTCCACATCACTGTGGCCCTTGGTGGGGGCTGTGCTAGAAGCATCCCAAATGCAGAGCAATATCTCCTGCCACAGGCTGGCTTGGGTGTCTGAAGCTGCTGGGCTGAACCATGGTGCAGCTCCCAGTGGGCTAATTCAGCTTGTGAGCAAATGCCATAGAGCTGCATGGGGAAAAGGACATCCGTTCTGTGACAGAGAAAAGCAGCAGCTTTGCCCTGCCGGGGGCTTCACAGTCCCCCCCACAACCTGACAAGGCTATGGCATGTGTAATGGGTGGGTGCTGCCTGTTCTGCTGCCCACTCCACACTGCCTATGTCTGTCTGCAGCCCCCATCAACTGCAGCATAAATCAATGAGGGGCTGCATTTTACTCCAGAGGATGAAATTAAAATATTATCCTCTGTCTGCACCAGTGGATGTACCCTCTGTGCTTTACACACCGCGTACCTTGCAAGGTCCGTGACATACCCAGTAAGGTCATCAGCAGTGCAGAGGAGTGCAATTTCCAACCAGCCATGCTGTGCTGAAGTTTGTGTCTCACAAAGCACTGGTTCTGCTGCTGAAGCCACATGTGCAATGGAACAAAAGTGTGGGCAGCCTTTGGTCTTAGGTTTCATGAAGAACAATGCCCTCACACAGCTGCCATGACTGGGAAAATAGGAGGTAAGGCTGTAGTTTGCCCTCAGACTCACTTGCAGGGAAACGGGGGAGAGGACTGAGGCATGTGGATGTGCAGAGTGCACCCAGGACATGTGCTGCAGTTGGTGGGGCTGCTGAATGCTCTGTTCTGTGCAGGGAAGGTTCAAGGGCACATAGAGAAGTCCCAGGACTGGTTCTAGCAAAAGCAGAACTGGGTTCTGACCTGCTCTTGTTCCAGCCCTTCCAGGCCAGGTGTGCTCTCAGCAAGGTATTGCAAACCTTTTTGTTCTACAAACAGCTGGTGAGCTAGCCTCCAGGTGTTGCACCAAATTCAGGGGTGAGGCTCAGTTCATGTAATTTATACATCCTTCTGGGCTCCTTAAAATTCCCATTACACCGATTTTTATACCCATGCTTGCTCACTCTGCAGCTTTGCCCATCCTTTATTCATCACCTCTGAGTCTGGCCTACTCAATCTAAAGGAGAAAATGGGATTTACAAGGCCAGTACCAGCTTCATACATCATCTCCTCTTGGGTTTCTTCTTGGTGCACTCTTCAGCTTTTCCACTGGGCAGGGTACCAGCAGGGACTTCTTTAACCTTGCTTGAACTCAGGGGTCTGAACAGAGCCATCTTGGCCAGTGGGAACATGTTGATGCCCACTTCATGGATGTTACAAAAAGATAATGCATTCTCAGTTAGGATCCCTCAACAAAAAGCTATTACAAAAAAAAATATCACCACTGATATGATACTGCAAGAGCTTACAGCACTGTGGTGGCAACACTTTCAGCCGTTTCTGAATCTGGGTTTTCACAGACTGCAAATTGATGAACTAATTGCAGCCAGGAATATATCCTTCAGCTGCTGGATGTCCATGAGCAGTGCTAAGAAAAAGGCTAATCCATTGAAACTAGCTGGCAGTTTCCCACTCTATCACCTAATAAAGAGACAGAACCAAACAGAACAAGTGCAAATGCTTCTTTATGGCCAAATTTCGTATTTCAGGAGTAGCTTGTAATAGAGTGTATATTTCCTGTGTGAAACCCATTCACCTGCTGGAAGATTTTGAGCAAACACCAACAAAACAGCTAGCAAAATAAGTGAGGGATGAGCAGATGTCAATACATCACAATGCTGCTTTCGCTGCAGGAATGGATGGAGAAGCTGCTGTGTGCAATAGTCGTGGCATGGCTTTTGCATTCAGCTGGGTGCAGGTGAGGAGCACCATGCTGCAGATGGGCTGGAGCTGCCAGAACCCAGCCCTGATGAGCAGCTGTAAGGGCTCTTGAAAGCCCTATGGTGGGCCCTATGGCTTTCTCCTATAAGTAAATTTAAAGATTGTAACAGCTTAATACAAACAAATTTGATTATTTACTGCTGACAAGATAACCAGCAATAGCTGGTGAGCTTCAAAAGGCGAGGATTTGAGATGGGAACAGTGGTACTGTCAGGAAGCCTGTGGGCAGGGGTTGGGTGTACGATCTCCCAGCATCCCCTCCTGGCTCCTGCAGGAACCCATGCCTATTTCAGACCAAACTGAAAGGGATTCTTCATTCCATATCTTCTATCTTGCTGTAGTAAGTTTTAAAATGTTTTAAAACATTAGGCTTAAAATAATTTTTGACTCTAGTTTTCTGTTGAACCACATATAAACAAATAACCTATTTATGATTTGAGCTAATTTGCAATTAAGAGGTCTAAGCAGGAGGCTGTCTAATTGCATCATCCTTTCTGCAGTAATGTCTTTGCCACGTCAATGCTATTTGCCACCAACATCCTAAGCACACAGCAGGGAATGGCCTCCTGTGTCTCACATTTCAGGTCAGCCCAACCTGCTTTGCTTCACCCATTCAGGAAATTAAGTTGAATACCAGGTTAAGAGTGTGCAAAGTAGATCTGATATGAATGATTATTTATATTGCTATAGTATTTTGTGGTAAGATCATCTCAGGGAAGAGAAAATGACTCTTCCAGACAAAAAAAAAAAAAAAAAAAAAGAAGGCAGGTTTTTGTTTCCAGTCAGTTTAAACCATCATAATTCCCAACTTTCCTGACTGTAATCTTTTCAATAGATCATTTTTTAAATTGCTTTAGGGTAAGTCCCATTATTAGCAATTTGACCAGTTTCCCACCTATAGTTTTCACAGAGGGTTCTTGCAGAAAAATCCTGATCAGGGCATGTGCTTAAAAATCACCGTTACACTCAGCCATTATCTCTTATTTTAGAAGCAGCTATCCACAGGAGTCCAACCAAATAAATTCCTGTGTAGGTAGGCTTTGAATCCGAGCTCACTGCCATTTGGAAAGTAAGCTTTTCCCCGTGTCACATAGGCCAGCATTTGCACACTGTGGTTGGGTACCTTTGCTTCCTTCTCATTTATTTCTTTTGCTTGTGTAAGGACTGAGCAAAGCTTGTGTATGTAGTGCTACATTTTATGGGTTCATGAAATTAAATCTACAATTCTGCTTTCATGTAACAATGTAGATGTTCCCATGAGAATGGGAAACACAAGCCTGGAGGAAAGAAAGCAAAGAAATACCTGAAAATTGCAGCAAAGATAAATAAGGCAGAACAGTACGGACGAAACATAAACCTGGAGGAGAAGGGAGTAAGAGATAGAGACATTCCTTTCCTGACTGGAAAGACCCTTGAGAGAGAGACATGTGCTACTATTTCTGACACTGGCCAGGGAATGGGGAGGGCAAACTCTTCTGCATCAAGGAGGGGTAAGTGCTGCACATCTACTTCATGAAATCAAATGTTTATGAAGACTAAGAATGCTTGGTATGCTTAAGGGGCAGGATGATTGTAAAGATCAGAAGCATTTTCCTTGCTACATGTCTTCTTGTGCAGCTCAAGGTTGTTCAGCTAAGCTTTTAATACACAAATGGGAATTTGTCTAAATTATGCTCCAGTATAATTCTTCATTTAGTTTTTCTCTCCTGTCACTTTTTTTATTTGTTTAGTTTCATTTTGTTTGAATGACCAATAAGGTGTGATTCAGAAACACCCCCAGCTAACAGATGATATTAATTTCTTTTTACTTGCAGCTTTCAGCTACCATAGCTGCAATGCTGATACATCTGCAGAAGGTGCAATATTGCTTCTTTGTGGATTTTTAGGCTTCCAAGCACATTTAGAATTAATCTCTGCACAGCCGGGAGACTTGCAGAGAGAAATCAGCTCTCACAGGCTGCAGTGTGTGCTGGATGTATCAGCGCTGCACTCTGCTCTCCTGCTTCTGCTCTCACTGCTGGTTCCCCTGTAGTCCCCAGTCCACCTACTGCAGGAAGGCAATAAAAAGACTTCTTTAGGAAAAGCAAGCATCTGGCTGTAACAACAAGAAGACCTCCTCAATGACATTTTGTGTATTAGGACCACCATCTGGTAGACGGATACTTTCAGGAATCCCTATTACAGTACTTGACAACACCTTGAGTAAAGTCCAACACTATCTGTTGTTGAAAGCCACAGGAATAGTAAATTACAGCATTCTTGAGCTCTTCCCTGCAGATCCCATAGCCTGTATGAACTAATGAGAAGGCTGAAACCACAGGTCTTGTTCCTTTTAACCCATCAATAAAACAAGTATTTTTTTTATCTGAAGGATTTAGTTTCTTCTGCCTAAATTGATCTATTCTGATAGTTAAAAACTAGTGCATGAAAATAACTTTGAGGTAGTTCTTGCTCATACAAATATATTAGTCAACAAATTCTCCAAAGGTTAAGATAATGATACAACTTAATATTGAGGGTTTCTTGAGGGTTTAACAT
>JANHGN010007502.1:4582-38360 GCA_024605025.1 Megaceryle maxima | reverse complement strand
AGTGATTGTGTGTTGGGTGGTGGGTTGGGGGGTGGGGAGGGGGGGGGGGGTGTGGGGGGGAGTGGTAGGTGCACACACCCTCCTGGAGAAAATACTCTTATATGAGATTTCACAGAATGCTGTCATGGAGTGAAAAATGGTAGCAAGCAGGGGTTTTTTTTGTCTATTTGTAGTCTCAAAGTATCAAAAAAAAAGGTGATGAATTTTGACAAAATGTACTGCAAGTGTTACTTAATGGAGTATGTCTGGTTTGATAGAAAGACATTCTCACTCTTTCACAGGGGCAGTGCCTCCGTTTATTGTTGAACAGCCTTAGGGATAAGGTTTAATAAAGTTGAAGCTATGGTAAAGGAGCACAGCTATTGTTGTGTCTAACAACATAAACCATCCTCAGGTTGGTCAACAACTGGTTTTTGTTGAAACAGAGTGAACCAAATGGCCAAAATGATACTTGCTGTTGAATTTTATCAGGTTAAATTCAGCTACTGTATGTTGCAGGACTCAACACAAGTACAGAAGTAAGCACACAGGCACTGTAAGAACAAAGCTGGTGTGTTAAATGCTGTTACTGACCTGATTCAGGATCTTCCTCCTTTTACTTTAAATCAGTGCTTTCCTTTAAACTGCTGATTACAGACTAGATGTTGTTATAGTATTGCCTGTACTCATGAGAACTTTTGCATGCTGAATAGCACATGAATTGGCCATCCATAAACTGAGACTGGGACCTGGGCAGAAGAAATGGAAAACTTCATAAAGACTGAGGCTCAGAGAAAGCACTTTCTAAAAGCTGTCTTCTTTTTTTGTGTGCTTTTCCAACAATGCTTTAGAAAAATGTCATTTATAATCTTTTGAACAAGCCAAATCTCCCTTTGTCAGGTCAATGAAAAAAAAAAAAAAAAATTAAATCCAACTGTGATAAGGAAGGATTTAGAAAATCAAATGATGGGAAAAAAAATATCTGTCTTACTCAACTGACCCCACTGTTGAAGCTGTGGCACTTGCTAGAAGCCTCAGTGTGCCCTCAATCAGCCACCCTCTCTGTCCGTACATATTAGAAAACATTTCCTCTAATCCCATCATTCACTGCTGTTGTGGAAACCAGCAGGCTCACTAGCAAATCCACCCACTGTTATTTTTATCCTATTGAAAGCACTGCCTTAGCAGACATAATCAAAACGGCTCATGTGCAGTGTGAAGAGCAAGTGGGTTTTACCATCACTCATGCCAAAACTAAATATGGATTAAATTGCACCCTGCCAGCACAAAGTGTGTATTGTGTGGCTTTGCTCTGCAGTACCCAACCTCAGCTTGATAAAAACACTACACGCTCCCTTCAATACCCCTTTTAAAAAAGGCAAAACAAAGCAGCAGTGTCTGCACTGGAATGTGCTGCAGGTAGCGATCTAAACCTCCGTCACCAAAGTCAATGAGAGGATTAATTAAATGCATGAAAATTGTTGCTTGGAGGGACTTCACAGGAATGCAAACCGAAGGCCCTCAAAGAGACCACAACAAAGGGAAAAACCATACGATCTCAAACTCCTGGTAGGATGAGGAGCATTGGCTTAAGAGTTTGGTCTACCTTGTAGAAAAGGCAGGAAATGCTGCTGTACTGAAAAGCAATGCAAGCAGGGAAATGATTTTGGGGTGGTTCAGATTTTTTTTTCTTTTCCTGTAGACCTCTTTTAGACAGTTGGCTAGAAAATTGCAGTCTTGCTAATTACATTTATATAATATCTGATACCGTTGACTGTGCAAATTTTATGATCACATAAGGAATGTTCTTTGAGTTGTATTTTGTTTCCAGATAAAATAGAATAAATACCTGTTTTTCAACTCCTTTTTTTTCTCTTGTATTTTCTATTTTTGGCAGGGATACACCTCTGTGATCATGGTAGTGCTGAGAGTGACAAAGCTACCTTTACCAACACAAAGTGAACTACCAAACATGCCATGTGCTGCTTTGCAGACTTGCAAGTGTTTTAAGTGAACTAGGATGATCAGGTGGGCTGCCAAGGTGGTCTGCTGCCATTTTTCACAGCCTCAGCAGAATACAAGTAGAAAACTACTCAGGAGTGCAGCACATGGGCACAGTCATATATGAAGAAGAGCTTGCTGTTCTGGGAAGGTGCTCCCAAGGTAAGCTCAGAATTATGTACTTAAAAGTCACTGAGAAATAACAGCAATACACAGAAAAAGAACCAATGTGAAATTTCCTAAAGTTGTGACAGGGACAGAGCGCCATTCAATTTCTCTCAAACTTTCCCATAAAAACTAATAGTGCTACAAATTCTCCACCACAAACAACCTGGCTTTATGTTACCTACCATCCTTATCCAGATTCAGTTTCCAGTCACCGCTTCTTAAGTCTTTAATATAAGAAGTCATGTAATTATAAGCAATTATCAAATTACTCTTTGTTCTCAGTTCTCCACTCTTGTCAGTCAAACCATACCATCACATTCTTAATCAGTTAACTTGTACAGCATCCCATGTGAACAACATTTTCCCGAATGTTTTCAATTTATAAGCCTTCCAGATGATGTTTGAAAAATGGCCTAAATAATTACAGGTAATTAGTCTTCTCTGTTGGTATTCTCTTACTCCCCCTTTCTTCAATGAAGGTTTGAAGCAGCTCTTGGCTGCTGCAGTGCAACACAAGTGCAGGCTCTGTTGGCATTTATCAGGAGCCATGATAAGGGCATCCTCTTCTGTTTCCAAAATACAGATACTCTCATTATTTACACACAGGATCACAGGATGTCAGGGGTTGGAAGGGACCCTGGAGATCTTCGAGTCCAACCCCCCTGCCAGAGCAGGATCATACAATCTAGCACAGGTCACAAAGGAACCCATCCAGGTGGGTTTTGAAAAACTCCAGAGAAGATTTGCCTATCTGTCTTGTTTGAAACAGTTTACTGTGTGGAGTACTTGTTTTTCTTTTCGAAGATGTTATACATATTTGTGGTGTTTACCAGCTTTTTTTTTACCTGTCTACTTTATGGATTGATGCTAACTGACTGCTTTTTCAAGGTTCTACAGCTTGAAGAATGATGTTACTGTTAAACAGTAAGCATCTCAAGACAAATATGTACCAAAATATACAATAATTTTAATACAATTAAACCATTATGGATTACTAAAAATAAACACAGAACTGATAACTAAGTTTGTATAGAATGCTATTATTAATTCAAGATCAACAAACCAAGATTGGTTCATGTAACATTTTATTCACAAGTAGAAAAAGTATTACAAAATGATTTATACAAGATTTTAATTTACATTCCATAAAGGAGTATTTAAAACAGCACTATAAGTCTCATGATATGTGGGCAGTCTAAACATGGTGGTAGTGTATGTTTTCTCTTGGCATGTACAACATTGTTTGCCACAGGCAATATAAAAAAGACCAATTTGGTTAAATTAAGGAAAAAAAAAGTATATACACAATATACACATATATTTAAAAAGCACTCTTCATTTTTTCCTCATAATTTGCTTTCAAGCCCTCTTGTCACTCATTTAAAGAAATGAATATATTTCTTTAGAGTTGCTGGTCAAAAACAAGTATACAAAGTGTAAATTCCAATGGGAAAACATACTTACTGTGGCAGATGATGGCAAAACTTTTGAACATAGCATTTTAAAGAACTGTTATGAGTGAAAAGTTAAATCTCCATATGTTCAAAAAATATCCCGCCATAAACTGAAATGCACATTGGATTGTTTCTATTTACAATGTATATACAAAGAAGCACACATCTCTTCATGCACATGTAGGGGGAAAAAAAAAAAAGCTTTGTCGCTTCTTAAATATATGAAAATATCCAAAGAAATTTTTCAAAACTACTCATATTTGGATATATACTTCAAAGTATTTAGTTGAGTAATTGTACTCCCTGTGTAACTACACATTATTCTGTCACTGAGGAAATGGTGGTATTTACTACTTTAAACAAACAAACAAACAAACAAACAAACAAATCACTTACTTTGGTTCGAATTTGTTACTGGTTATTCATGATTTTTGTACCCAGGAAGAAATCTGACTGGTTTTAGCTGAAGTGTCTGACTGCCTTGGCTGTCTATCCTGGCATTAGCTGTTCTTGTGCAGGTGCAACTTTTTACTGGGTGCTTCAAAGCAAAAGTCTTTTTCCATTACAGAACATTAATACTGTCTCAACATTTCCATTAATGCACAAACCGTGTGTGGAAAGATGAGTAATATTTATTGCAAATTTGCATTTGTTTTGCTGATTGCTTTGCTTTTGTCAAGGCACATTGGGTACTTTAAAGAATAATTGCTAGAGTTCATCACTGACAAGTTTGTGCCTGTTGAATGTAAAGCATCAGTAGAGGTTACTGGGATTACTCACAGAAGTGAAAACTATTTTAGGGATAAAACTGGCTGCAGAATTAATGGTGTTATGGGATGTGGTGCAACAAACTGCAGTTAAAAAAATCTTAACAGCAATGAGGGCAGAGAGTTGATAACTTACCAGCCATGCATGCAACTGTGAGGATGCTGTTCAGAGGTATTTGTTTAAAAAAAAAAAGTTATGAATTAATTTTTATATTTTCTGTGGAAAGACTGAATTTACACAACACTACAGTGAGAAGGACAGAGTGACAGGCATGAAAAGCAAAGGCCTGCTAAATGAACAAGTAAGGTCACTGTGAAGCTTGACCCTTGAAAATAACGCATTACTAAAAAAACATTAGTAATCATCACATTGTATGAATACTTTCAGGGCACACCTGCTAGAGTTTGACATTTTGATGTGACAGTTGATTACATTTATTTCAACATCCAAAAATTACACGCTATAACAAGTGTTGTATTCCAATACTGAGACTACCAATTAAACACAACATCCTTATCTATATGGCTGACTTTCATTAAACTAAATCTAATTTAAAGCTAATCTCCTGCTATATTTAACAAAACAACACCCCCTCCCACAAATGTAATAACTGGATGGAGAGGACTTTAACCATAGATATTGTAACATGCAAATTCTGTAACTCCCTGAACTAGCTTATTGAGTATAATGTAAAATACAATAAAAGCTTCAGTTTATCAATAGATGATCCTTGCATAAATAGAAATGTTTAGTTTTTAAGTCCTTCAACAGCAGAAAAGTGAGTTAAAATTAGAACCAGACAAGAAAATTCTAATGCACACATAAATCTGCAAGCAGAGTAACTGGCGATGTCTTGTCCCACGCCTTCTGATATCTGTAGCTGTATTTAAGATACCCACTTAAACACACTGAAGTATTTATATTTTCTGGTGTATTTATATATACTTTTAAACCCACTCCAATAGACATTTGGAGAACCCGAGTGAAGAGAAGGTTCTTTTTCTAAAAGAGATGCAAAAGGTCATAAATCCACTTTCATGGTTCTCCCAGGATGCTCCTTGAAGTTTCACTTTACAGCTGTTATGGCTCAGATGCAACTGCTCAGAAGGTGTGAAATGATGCCACTTTTTTCCAGCTGATTTTTGAAACCATGCAACACTGAAGACCTGATTATGTTTGATGAGAAACAGCAGAGGAGCATTAGGGAAGCATTCAGCTTTAGTGCTGAGCGAAATAGCTTGGTTTCCTAAAAGAAAGTGATAGAACAGTGGTTACATAAACTCAAAAACCCCCTGTATGTACTTCTATACTTGACTAAACACTAAAAAACACAGCTATATTTACTGCTTGTTGTCAAAATTCACCTAAACCTGAAGACTGAACCTGTATAAAAATATCCATTAAAAAAATTACATTTATGTGCACAGAAATAAAAATATATGATCTTCTGATTTTATTACATTGTTACTTATTTTTCAATATAATGAAAGCACTGCCCTATGCAAGACTGTAATGCATCCACAGGTACTTAAAGACTTTTGTCCAAATATTTCAAAAAGACAAGAAGGATGAAAGGCAAGTTGAAGAAAATGAGGTAGATGGAGATGAAATAATTTTCTGGGGGTTGTACAGTTGGTGAGAGTTAAGGCTAAAAATACATCTCAGGTGAGCCTGTCCTGATCCTATCCCTCAAATGCTACTTAAATTTCTCCATCAAAGATACATATCTATCTATCTATCTATCATCTATCTATCTCTGCAGTGTAGAGTATGAATATGGAGAAATTGGATAAAGCTAATCTGTAAAGAAAAAAAATGAAGTAGAGCCCAACCTCCCAAACCATTTTGCTTATTCAGAATTATACACAAATTTCAACAGTAATAGAAAATAATAAAAACCCAAAGAATACAGGATTTTGAAATATCAAAAAGGATTTCTACACACAGATCTGAAGCACTGAGAACAGCCCTGCCCAGAAGTTGGAGGTACTAGTGGATGAAAAGCTCAACATGACCTGGCACTGCTCCCTCACAGCCCACAAGGCCAACTGCATCCTGGGCTGCATCAAAAGTGTGACCAGCAGGTCAAGGGAGATGATTCTGCCCCTCTGCTCCACTCTGGTGAGACCATACCTGCAGTACTGCCTTCAGCTCTGGAGACCTCAGTACAGGAAAGACATGGAACTGTTGGAACAGGTCCAGAGGAAGGCCACAAAAATAATCAGAGGGATGGAACATATTTCTCCTCTGAAGAAAGTCCGAGAGAGTTGGGGGAAAGAGCATGGAGAAGAACAGGCTCCAAACAGACTTTATTGCAGCCTTTCAGTACTTAAAGGGGGTCTATCAGAAACATGAGGACAAACTTTTTAGCAGGCCTGTTGCAAGAGTACAAGGGATAATGTGTTTAAAATGAAAAAGGGGAGATTTAGACTAGATAGAAGGAAGAAATCATTTACAATGAATGTGGTCAAACACTGGAACGTGTTGCCCAGAGAGATGGTATCATTTCTATGATTCTATGGTAGATGCTACGTCCCTGGAAACATTCAAGGTCAGGTTGAACAGGGCTCTGAGCAACAAGACTGCCCAAGGAGGTGGTGGAATAACCATCCTTGGAGGTGTTCACAAAACATGTAGATGAGGCACTTCAGGACATGCTCTAGGGGGATGGTGAGGTGGTTTTTTGCTTTTGGCTTTTTTTTTTTTTTTTTAGGTTAATGGTTGGATGCCATGATCTTAGAGGTCTTTTCCAACTGTGACAATTCTGTGATTCTGTGAACCTGATCTAATTAATGATATCCCTGCTCATTACAGGGGAGTTGGTCTAGATGACCTTTAAAGGTCCCTTCTAACCCAAAGCATTCTCTGATTCTATGATTCTATGAATTAGTAAGAAAATTTACAATTTATATATTGTAACAAATATGGCAAAATAGAAGTTAATTTTTATAGCAATATTTTGAAATTCTGTGGTTCCTTTCATCTAGAAGAACTCTAAATGATAGTAATCAGATATCTTGCAAGGTGATAAACAGTTTAGTAGGCAAAAATCCCACAAATGAATTTCTGATTTTTAAAAATCTTGGTAATATACATTAATACATTAATAATACATTCCCTTAAAGCATTAAGAGAGCATTTAAGTTCCATTGATAAGCACTGAAAAAACAGAAATGAGCAGGATTGAGATTTGCAGTCATAGTCATGTCATTGTCCCTTCCTAGAAATTTAACTATCACCTAATGGCATTTGGCATATAGCAAAATGAAACTACACCAATTGCTATCTGACACATGGGCAGTTACTGCCAGACATCGTTACAGACAAAACTATATATTGTGAATAAAGTATTAAGAAAAATATGTGTGAGCTAGATAAGGTTGACATTTTCAGTGGCAGCAGTAGATTTTCAGGTTAATATATGTTCTATTAAGTAAATGGAAAAATATTATTGACTTAGCAGTCTTGTTTTTTGTTTTTTGTTTTTTTTGTTTTTCCTCTTGAAAAGGTCACTTAAAGAATTAAGGCTTGATTTACAAAGAATTAACTATCACACTTATGTGTTTTCAGAACATACATATTTTTTGTTAAATAATTACTTTCTACTTCTTATTCAAGAACAATGAAAATGGCATGCAAAACAAGTGGAAAAGGATCAAAGTAAGGCAGTTTTATTTCTGCAGATGACCCAAAATGTTCTTAATTATAGATAGCATAATTTTAATAATTAAATTTGTTGGATTATTAGTAGTAGTGGCAACTGCTTCTGGTTCTGCCTCTGTGTACATACAAAGGAGACTATTGCAGCTTTCCAGCCACGGCCTGTGTAACCCTTGAGTAACAACACCTGCACACATGGTGTACTTTGGGATCCTTTCACAGATTAGCAATTTGTTGCTCCAAGTTAATTCCAATGGTAGAAAATGCTATTTTAAAAATACAGAGAACAGTTAACACTGAGCCTTTATAGATTAAATTACACTTTATGGACAAACTCATGGAATGTTTTATCTGATGACATGGGAATACAAGTAGCATTAAAAAGCAGTTGAGATTCTCTTCTGCTACTGCTGTAGTAACTTCACAAAGAAGGCATTGTAAGTATTTTTGGATGAACACTTGCATATCTTTTATGCTTTCTTTAAAATGAGCAAAGACAAGTCCTCCATTCTTCCCTCATAAATAAGGCCTAGCCTCACATAATAGTTTGGTCATAAGCCTATTAAACTGATTTATCCCCCCTGAAATTTAATGAAAAAAAAGCAAACCGAAAAGCCCAATAAAAGCTGACTCATGACTTCATGACCTCAGACTTACTCCTGTATTCTGGTCCATATTATCTCAACATTACAGTTTGAGTAATTACACATTTCAAATGCAGTTGA
Organism: Megaceryle maxima; assembly: GCA_024605025.1. Taxonomy (NCBI): domain Eukaryota; kingdom Metazoa; phylum Chordata; class Aves; order Coraciiformes; family Cerylidae; genus Megaceryle; species Megaceryle maxima. The sequence continues at coordinate 29,605 of JANHGN010007502.1, read as the reverse complement.
TTTGAAAATGTGAAACTGTTGGATGTCTTGCAGAGTTTTAATTTCTTTCAGAAATAGCTAGTTGTAATTTATGCAGAAACATAGCCCTACAACTTTTTGCAATTCTATTTTTATCTAGCTCTACATGCCTTGAGTACTTATTCTCACTCCTTTGTAGTTATGGTTTTTACCTCTTTATCACTCTGTAGAGTCATCTGCTGTTCCATTACGCTTTGTCATTGGCTGGGTTTCAGCAGGCACTGAGTTGTGAAGTGATGAAACTTCTGTGCATGTTCTGTGTTGAGAGATTTCAAAGGACTTTGCAATGTTTCCGTCAAGAGACTTAGCTGAAATAAGTACTTCACTTAGATCCTGGTTATTATCCGACTCAGCAGTGGCTGCATTTTCACTCTCAGAACTGCAGGATGTTGCAGATCCTCCAGCCAGTTCTGAGTATGATTCACAGAAAGAAATGCTGTCACAACAAGCTGAGTTTTGCATAAGAGGCCAAGCATCTGAAATGTCTCCACAGGTAGAGTGTGAAAGAGAACCAAGGAAGGTAGGAATCATTTCTCCAACAGAATCAGAACCCCTGCAGAAGGATAAAAAACACTTGGTTTCAAAAGCATTAAAAAAATATCAGTATTGTAATTATTGCCATTAATAATTACAAGTTTTTCAAGAAGATTTAACAGGGTTATATTGATACTGTAAAGGCACCCTGTATGAACAAATTCTTTTACAAAGGAGCACAGTTTGTTCCTCATCTGAAAATGAAGAAAGATCTGGAGAACACTAGTAAAGGTAAAGAGAATGCCAAGAGCCCTTCACACTATGAATTCAGGGTTTTAGAAAACATGAACTACAAGTGGGGCTGTTTATAGTCTAAAGAACAGAAATATGATAAAAAATATTATAGTACTTTTCAGATACAAAGACCATTTCAAAGAGGAATTAATTTATTTGTTCTAAATGCTGGTGGGGGATGTTGATGGTTTAAAACAAGATATAACAAGCTTAAAATGCAGCAAGAAAGATTAAAAAAAAAACACCACCAAAACAAAAAAAACCCCAAACCCCAACAACAACAACAAAACAAAACAAAAAACAACCCAAAAAAACCAACCACACAACAAAAAAGAGGCTACACAAATATCTAATGGAAGTAAAAGAATTAAAGTGTATTCAGACTGAGAAAAAGGAATAAACAAGACTGCTTGAAACTCCTATCTGTGTGGTTTCAAACTGAAAATACATTCACTTTAGATTTTTCAGTTTGTCCTATCTAGCCTCAAATCATAAAAAGAAAAGTTTTTCATGTGGAAAGGACAGAACATTAATGAAAGGCACGTATTTTTAGTTTTCACAAGGATTAGTTTTATTTTACAGAAAATGGAAGAAAGTGGAAGCAGAAAGTATTATCTATCTCAAATGTATTTAAGGTTCATGATGGTACTGGCATGTCTGTCTGCACTATACATGCCTATCTTGAATGCACAGTCGTGTTTTTTAACTATAGTGTAGCAAAATAGGTATTAATAAAATAAAAAAGATATACAAATACATTTTATTTCCAAAAACTGTCTAGAGATTTTTAAAACTGCAAAGTCTATATTAAGTCTGATATACAGTAATAATTTGAGTGACAAAATTAATCCCACGTTAACATTACCTATAACAGATTTTAAGCAGCTTTACTCATTTCCAAAACATGACACTTTGACAGCTTTAATATATACACAAAGCATTTTTATAGAGGCCAAAAGTCAGGACATTGCACCACAATTGAAGGAAATACATTATTTTGGCAAAGGAAATTGAAGCAAACTCCATTTCTACTGGAAGGAACCACAGGATCTTTGATGTCTACATAGCATGGATATGACATTTATTTTTAAAGCCTTAACCAAAAGATCCCTAACAAAGTACATAACTCTAAATTTGTCAGCTTTGGTGGTATAAAAGGATGACTCAAAGCTTGCTGGTATTTTAACAAGTTATTATAGAAAATTTATGTAATTTCTATCTTGTTCTTAGGTCGCTAAGTCACCTTGCATAAACAATACCTACGAAGAAGCTGTCTCTATGTTTTTAGTTATGTTTGGCCAGAAGAACAAAACAGCTGGAGACCAATTTAAACCTTATATGGAAAACAATTCCAGCTAAAAGAAATAAATACATCCTGTGTTAAAATCTGTAACCAGGAAACTCTCAAGGACACCATAAATTTTATATATTTAGCTCATGGCACTTCTTCAGAAATAACTACTCTACAACTGCATTTATGTTCAGCTTATTAGTAGAAACTAATGGTTATGATTTGTTAGAAATTAAGAAATACTAGATATTTCAAATCTCACAGTCATTATGAGTTTCTGAAAAAAGAAAATCTTCATGACACTTCTAAACTGTACCTTAATCCCCCCCAGATTCACAGGTTTATGTAGCACCTTGGTAATCCCCAGCAAAAGAAGGGGTCATCAAAGTCTCTAAGGTACCATACACTAAGAGGAGGACTATCTATCTGTGAGAGAAGTCACTTTGTCAGACAAACTGATATGTGATGTCAGTATTTATTAAGTAATACTTAAAATTTTCTACCATAAACCTGTTTTTGCACCAAACAGGAATATATGGCTACAGTTCATCAAAATCACGTATTGCACTCCAAACAGCTATTGTATATTTATAAATATTAATTTGACTGCATAAGAAATATTTAATAGACATTTATAAATGAAGTTACCTTTCATTAAGTGTAGTCTGTGAGTGGAAAGCACAACTGTGACTGCTGTGCTCCATGCTACAGGTTTCATCACAGCACAGTGATGGAATCAAGTGAACTGGTCCTAAGGAATGAAAATTATTTTAAGAACGTTAGAGCTCTGTATAAATGTAAGTCTCTATACTCTTTCAAACTCGAGTATTAGTTTGGCAGTTACATGATAATATATGGATTGAGGAAAGAGATTTCTTATTGGAAAAAATGGGTTATTTTAATTTATTACTTTGTAATAGAATTACCTATAAAAGACAAGCCGTTCCTTTAGGAGTAATACAGGTGCCAGTCATGAATATCTCCTTTTAGAATGAATTTACTTTTCAGTTAGATACATGTGAGAAGGAGTATTACATTCTGAGTTAACATATTAGGATGGTATTTAACATAGTTAATACTTTTAGGTAGCTTTAGGTAACATCATAGATGCACCTGTTATGATAGTACTTCACAAAATCTCAATGACGTGAATTGGTCAGGGTTTTATTGTCCTTCAGAGTTTGTATCCTGTTCTTAGATACTGTTTGGTAAATCCTTCATACCAATTTAAGTCCCAAAGTCATATGCCGTGCTATTTTTATTGCAAAGAAATGAGATAGATATTGAAAGCTATTTTTTAAGTGAAGGGTCATTGGAATAAAAGCAGAAAAAACCCCCAAAACCTCACAATATGACCAAATAGCTACTTAGAAATTCTATGTACCTATTGAGAAATTAGCCTAGGACAAAGGGTAGTTTGACAATGTTAGCTCTGTAGTTAAATGTTGCAACTCAAGTATTAAGTAAATATTCTGTATGCCATAAAGCCACTTTTAAGTAGACCTAACATACCACATGTCTGTGATGTGCTTCTCTGGCACTGGCAACAAGTCCTGTGGTCATACTCATTTAACCGTGGTCTATCAAAACATGACAATTCAGAGCCATTGTAGTGAATGTCTTGTGATCTCAGAGACCCTTTGGACAAAATGAATAAAGCATATATTAGTAAATTATACTCTTTTTCCTGTTCAGAGCCTCCTATCTTCATAGCATGCTTAAATGACATATTAGACAGTATTTCCATACATTTTCCAACTGAAAGATCCACAGTGATGGTATGGTTTCACATAACACAAACTACAGATTTTGCAACAAACCCTAGAACAGCTGGTTCAACTACAGCCTCTTCTAGGAAGACATATGCTTTTATTCTGATGATGGTTTGAGAATGTATCTTATCCACTGCTACATTTTCTCAGTGTTTAATGATTCTCAGTGATTCACGTCCGAAATTTTCCACATTCAGCTTTCAGCCGCTGGGGTTTTGTTAATGTTCCCTTAAAGAGCTTTATATTAGCATCAGTCCTTTCTTTAATCACTATAAATGTATGTCAAGGCAAACGAGTTACTAGATTTCACAATCTGCAGTTTGAATTCACTATTTCTGAATTTTTTGAAACTTACATTGTAAAGCATCTTCTAGGTGAGGAGCAATTCTTACAATGCCTCTCTGAATCTTTTTATATTTGCTTGTTTTGTAAGCAGTGATAACATCAATTCTTCCTAGTTATTTTTCTTGTTGGACATCCAGTGTACATTAGATGCTATAAATATATTATAATAAAAGTTTTTTAAATGATAAATGGGAATTAGAGTGCTTGTGACTTTTCCCTTTCTTAATTTAAACTAAGAGGCAGAAAAATGTTTATTATAAACCATCTGTGAACTACAATGCTGAGCTGTTATGGATTATTTAAAAAAATAATTATAACTCTAACAGGATTAGGCATTTAATTAATCTTGAATATGCCCATAAACCCAATATTGTTAACAACAAATCTGCTGTGTACATTGGCCACATAAATTATCTCGAGGAACTGAGTTATTTCATAATGGCATGTGATGCACAGATCCTCCAAGCTAGTATTTCCACACTGGCACTGCAACTCTATAATGGCATCCCAGCTTGGATCCCAAATGGTTTGTTCAGCTTCTAACGGAGTATGGCACAGAATTAATGCAATGGGATTATTACTGGACATCTGCACAGCATTTTCTCAGTGGAAACTGGAACATCCACACTAAGCTGGAAAACATGTATGGATATACAGTCCTGGGCTTTTGCTAACCTGTTCATCTTAATGCTAAACTTGCTTGAATGCTGTAGAAATTTAATTTATTTACCTAACAAAGAGATCTACCAAACAAATACTGGTATATGAATATTACAAAGTAACAGTAATAATTGGAAACTTACAGCTTGGTTTCTTCTCCATAAACTGCCTCTTACAATAGATAATACACAGAATAAGAAGAGCTAAGAGCACTGTTGCAAGTGCACTGCATATAACAGCTGCTAGAGCAGTGTCTCGAGGACTGGAAGCAGTTGATGGGATCTTCACAAGGTTTACTTTGGTGGTACCTGAAATAAAATTAAACAAGAACTAAGGCAAATTGTAAACATTAAGAGGTGTGTAGCACAGAGGAAAAAAAAAAAAATGTTCTGTGTGCTAATGTATAAACATTAGTTGCACATGTGAATGGCTACAATTACGAGAAACTATGTTATGAAAAAAAAAACTTTAAAAAATATATTGCAAAATCAGTGGTAACGAGTGGAGATGCACACAAGCGCACTCTGTCCATGAGAATGAAATCAGATTTTCACCATGAAAACAAAGACATCTTGACTTTTAATGATGTCAGATATTTTAACACTGAGAATATTTCCAAGTGTATAGTTGGGAAAGTTATCCACTAGAGGGAGTCACAAATGCACAAACTTCCTTTAATAAGGAAACTTTCTCAGTTGAGACACCCACAGAAATTCAAATAGTAGCATAGGTACCATTTTGATTGGTTGCACATGTCATGACACCATGGTCATTTCTAGGATCAAACCTAGTATTTCAGTTGTGCTATTTATTTTTTATTTACTGACAGATTTTTAATACAGACAATAACTCTAGTAAAAATTCAGTAGATTGAATTTATATCCATATTAGTCAAGATTTAAGCATGTTTCTAGCTTTGACAAACATTGTTACCTTTACATAGAAAGTGAAAAAGTATAGAAAGTTTAACTACGTGGTCTTTAAAAAATAAATTCGTAGAACAATTTAGGTTGTAAAAAAACCTTTACTATCATTGAGTCCAACTGTTAACCTAACACTGACAAGTCCACCACTAACTCATGTCCCTCAGCACCACATCTACATGTCTACATGTCTTTTAAATACCTCCAGTTATGGTGATTCCACCACTTCCATGGGCAGCGTGTTCCAGTGCTTTACAACCCTTTTGATGAAGAAATTTTTCCTAATATCCAACCTAAACCTCCACTGGTGCAATTTGAGGCCATTTCTTCCTGTCCTATCATTTATTACTTGAGAGAAGAGACCAACTCTCACCTCACTACGATGTCCTTTCAGATATTTGTAAAGAGTGAGAAGGACTCCCTTGAGCCTCCTTTTCTCCATGCTAAAAACCCCCAGTTCCCTCAGCTGCTCCTCATAAGACTTGTTCTCTAGACCCCTCACCAGCTTCATTGTTCTTCTTTGGATGCTCTTTTGTTATAAATTTATTTTTTAACAACTTAAGAATTCTGAAAGCTCATCTGTTTCAATCTACTTCGAATTTACCATCAACAATATTTTATGAGAAAAGAAACAAAACATTGAGTATTTCTCTGACAGCAATTAAAAAAAAACCCCCACAAACCGTATTTTATTAACTTATTTTTATAAGTTAAATGTGCCTATTTCATCATGAAAATCTTTGGTTAAAACCTAAGTAAAGTAATTCATAAGAAATGGTCCATGCAGTCATAAGTTTGAATTGGGAGATAAATGTCTGCCAGAGTCCATTAAAATCACTAATCATATTGTATATATATACAATTGTTTGCTATCCTAACTAAAATACATAATAGCAAGAGAGAACTTACTAATTTAGTTGATGTAATCGATGAAATTGTATTACTCAGGAATATTTTTCTTAAATAATTATAGTATTTCCTCTACACACACATCAAGTGTGGGCAGCAAAGCATTCACAACACCATATTGCTTTGCTATAAAGGGCAGACTGCCAAAAAACTAGGTATATTGAAAATCAACTTTATTATATCCAATTTTAAGTCCTCATACCAGTTACACCAAAGAAAATGACTTCTAGGAAATAAAAAAGACAATTAATTTTTTTTTTTAAAAAAACACAACACTCCTTAAAGAATTTCTGTGGATTATAGTATCACAGTTGTTGGGAAGTGAAGGAATACAAAGAAATGGAGAGGTCAGAAGAAAGGATGTTCAGTTGTTAATTTCCTGATTTCAATGTGAAGACAAGTGTTACTTTATTTATATCTGCTTGAATATTTTTATTTAACTTTGCTTTGTACTATTATGTTCCACTGCCACATCAAAAGTGTGAAGAGCAAATTTATAGCAGATCTTTTTCATACCCTTTAACTTGCCAAATTCAACAGCATAGAGAAAGTCCTGTGAAGTGCTACAAAAATGATTGAGGAACTGGAGCCTCAATCCTATGAGGAAAGGCTGAAAGCTGGGACTGCTCAGCCTGTAGAGAGAAAGCTCAAGGGAAGGATCTCATCAGTATGTAGAAACCCTTGAAGGGAGGGTGCAAAGAGGACAGAGACAGGCTTTTTTCAGTGGACCAGAGGCAATGGGCACAAACTGAAGCACAGAAGGTTCTCTCTGAACATCAAGAAACACTTGAAGTGTGAGTGTGACCAAGCACTGGCACAGATTTATGAGAGTGGTTGTGGAGTCTCCCTCCTTGGAGATACTTAAAAGCCATCTGGACATAGTCCTGGGCAACCAGGTCCAGGTAACTGCTTGAGCAGGAAGGTTGAACCAGATGATCTCCACAGGTCCCTTCCTACCTCAACTCATCTATGATTTTGAGTTATTAAAATACAGCAGATCTCAAAACTCAAGTCCATAAAGAGGCTGAAGTCTCCTACATGAACTAGAAATACATTTTTAAACTCTGTCCTTGTACTGAAATGCTATCATTATCATAGCAGATGCTCTATTATTTGTGTTCCAAATGACAGAATAAAATTCCAGTTCAGGGTCTCAGGTACTTTTCCTCTTAAATAATTGTTACCTGTCCTTCTCTTCATGTTCTTCTATAATTCTTATTGCTTACGGAGTTAAGTTCTATGACCTTGTTTCCAGATCTTCAATGTTATTTAAAGGAAAAAGCAACCAGTGTCATAATCTTTTCTTCCTTACTTCAATGCTTTTGGCAGCAGCACTGTAATCTTCCACAGAGACAACTTTTCGCTTGGTTTCTAGGATTTTTGCAGCTGTAATTTTAGGTTTACAGTTTTAACAGACTGCAGAAATTTCTTCATGGTATATAAATTTCCAGGATATAATTTTGTAAGAAGCAGTAAAATTATATTAAAAAAACAAAACAAAAACAAAAAACCCCACCAAAAACCAAACAAAAAAAAACCCACCAAAAAAACTATCTGTACAGCAACATGTGCTGACTTTGGTGTTAAACCCAAGGGCTATGCTTTGATACTGAGTTTTCAATTTTACTCAACTGCTTAATCTAGTCTTTATAAAGTTAAATACAGCCTATACATGTTTTTTTTTTTTTTAAACTAGACAATAAAAAAATGATCAGAATATCTTCAAATATTTTTCATGTCAATATATGTATATCTATACCTGTATCAATGGCCCTGCCTAAAAGTACTAAACATTTCTTAGAAATTAGGCCTTCATAATTAGAAGAATTGTTAATTCTGAAAGCAGAAATGGAATTGGAGGTAGAGCTGCTATATTTTTGTCTCCATTTGCTCACAACGTATATCTATTTTTTGCAAGTATAATTACATTTTTTTTTAATAGGAAATTTCAAATTACATATATTTCTTCAGTGCCTATCAGCAACATCCAAACTGGAAATAACAGCAATTTTATTTTACACTGGGATGTCAAAAAATAAACTTATTTTAGCCATCTAGATATGTAAGATCTTTTTTTTTTTTTTTTTTTTTTTTAGCTTGAGAAAGCAATTTTCTATTCCTGAGAATGCCTACCACTCATCTTCACCTTCAAAGAACTTTTTGGAATAGCTACTGTGAGCAGTCCATTGTAGTCTAGCTCTAATTATAATGATAGTGATCTTCCCTGCAGAGACCAACATTTCAGAAGTGGATTACTATTGTAGAAGTGGCCCGTTGGGCATTGCTGAACTCTGCTTTCAGTGTTACTCAGATATGTTTGCATTTTCATAAACTCTCTCTTTCTTTTCAGGCTTACAGACTTAATAATCCCATTTCAGTAAAGCAAGGAGGTGCATTTTATACTTTAAACTTGTACTTACATCTATTAAATGATTACATGTTTAAATTTAAATATGTAATTAAACAGTTTGTAAATTGGGTGTGATGCATTAAGGAGGGAGGTGGTGCACATTGTTTTATGATTTTGGAAAGCATGTGCATATTATGCATCACAAAAATAAACCAAAAAAAAAAAAAGAAATTTATGAAATAGACTTCCTTTTCTAAATCTTCGTTCAAACATATTCTGGAAATGCATAAGCACTAGAGAAGAATTACCCAAAATACCAGTCTGTCTCCTGAATAATTTTGAGCAGTAAGTCTAAATACACATTCTTCCCTTAATTAACCAATAGTACATCATAATGTCAGTATATGCAAAGGTGACAATCTTAAAAGCAAGTCAAGTTTCTGTTAAACCAAGCTGGTTAAATAGCAGTAACTCAGCTAATACAGAATATATGAATCCCAGCTGTATCACTGTAAATTCTGCCAATAAAAATAGTTGAATTTTCAGCTTCTTATACCAAAGAACCAGAGAAGAGACAAAATTTAAAAAGGCTGCCTTTATCGCTCATTTCATGTTTATTGTTTCAGATAATTTTTTTTTTTTTTTCTGGAACCATCATTAATTACAGTCACTACTGGAATCAGAATACCTAAAGAAAGCTTTCTGTGGTAGATTAACCATGTGAAAACAGAATTTGCAACATTTTACATTTCTTTCATGGAAATAATAATAACGACAACAACAATAATATATTATAAATTACCAAAGTTGAGGAGGATAAAATGTGGATTATGTTTGGGTTTTCTTTCTTACCATGTCAGGTCAATGCTAAACCAAAGAGGGGTTACTCAATAAAACAAAGCTAATCAAAACTCCACTTTGATAGCAATAACATAGTAGCATTCAACAGAGTACCTTCTTTTACTGGATGAATCAGGATTGAAAATAAGATACAAAAATAAAATGTCGTTAATTCCTGGAATATTGGTATTTCTGGTCAAGAGAGGGGAAAGCAGCATTTGCCTGTTATAAAAAGTGTTTGCCCACTGCCTCCACACTGATGGGTCCAAGCCAGTGGTATCAATGTCAATTTGACAAGAATTACAGGCTCAGGCACACCCTCAAGTTACAATAATTTAACAAGCTACTGCCTGTCAGCTGAACTGCAGTGGCTATCTCTATGTATGTTCTTTATCCATGGAAAATGCAAAACAATGTGACTTATCTTGAAACTCCTTCATTTTGAAAAAAGTTTAGAAGATGTTTATGTTAATTTAAAAGTAAAAAGGCAATACCTAGCCCCCAACAAGCAAATGAATGTATTATAGGTGAACGTGATTTGTGTACCTATAATTCAGATACTAGATATGTATTATACGTGTATAGTATGTACTACTGAGAAGTAACATCAATGCAAAGTGAGTTGTCCTGAATATATTTCTCAATTTTCACAAAGCAGCAGATTGCCTATCTTCTCCTGATCTTTCAAGTAGAAGGTAAAAAACTTTTTAAAATATTACTGTTGGGGACTGTGGTAAACAGGAGAGAGAGACTCTCCCAATATCTGTAAGAGGAAAGCCATTCATGTGCATGGCCTACACCCAAAAGTTCATTGTCAAACCACATTTTTCAAATGTACTCCAATTGCTGACTTTAATGCCTTAAGTTTCCAAGTTAGTGCCCTACAACTTCTTTGTTTTATTTTGCTGCCTTTTTTTTTTTTTTTTTTTTTTTTTTTTTTTTTTTCCCCCAACAAAAAAACAAAAAAACCCTTAGGGGGAAAATGGCTATTCAAGTATTTATCCATTGTTTGGAAACCCTGAGAAATGTGCTTATAAACTGAAATCTTTGGAATTTGATTTATTCGTTTCCAAGACAATTTCTCTTTGACTGTGTTTTTTCACAAACTCTAACTGCTGACAGCCTTTTATGTTTAAAATGGTAGAACAATTACCCTGTGTATGTGAATTTAAAATATATATGAACTCCTCAGAACAGCAGGATACACAGCACTACGTCTGTAAGGCATAGGCAATCTCTGAGACATGCTTTTCTTTTAGCAATTAAAAGATGTTAATTCTTGGGACTACTGCGGTCATCTAAATTGAAGTGATATATTAGCACAACAGTAACATTGTTTCATACACAAAACTTGAATCTTTGAGAACTGTCTAGACATTTAAAAATACTACTACGTGAGAATAAAGCCTCAAATCAGTGGTACCCTCAAATAACTGGAAAATTTGCTTACCTGTGAGTAAGCAAAAAGTCAGAGGAAGTGGGATAAAATCTGTGCCACCACTTAACTACATATTTTCCCCTTCCTCAATGTAACTGGTTATCAGTGTGAAAAAAACATTATGTCTCTTCTCCATAAATCAGAAATACTTGGCATGATCTAGTGGCCCAAAGTATAAAATGCTGTCAATATGACTGCGGTGTTGTAATCAATTACCTTTCCAACTTCTGCTTTTAGCACCTCACTTTGCACCTTTGACACTTGAGGGTATCTGATATCTATTCTCCAGAAAATGCAATTTCTTTCTCAGGTGTTTTCATGTGTTAAATCAGTGTTACAAAGTTTGTGCCAGAACATATAAGATTGCTAGATACAGCAGAAAACCCATTTCCCCACTTCACTTCTAACTTCCACTTTTAACTAAATTCTTTTCCAGACATGTTTTGGGAACAAGAACACAATATTTTAGGATATTCTCTTGTTCAAATCCAACTATAGAATGCATCTACACACTGAGGCTATGATTTTCAACAGATGAAAGTAGAAAGTATCTGTTTTGCATTCCGTATCTGCAGTCCCATTTTATCTTTAGGGCTACCCAGTTACAGAATAAAAACGTGGTGCAATATTTGAGTCAATCAAGTCTGTTTATAATGTATACACAGTCACTTTCAGTTCCAAAAGGCTTATACAAGGCATTATGCACTTAAGCAGAAAAGTTTCTATTGCACACTATTTTCAAGTGGATAACTACTGACAGTGCCTGTTTTCTAAAAGAGGAGAGGAAGACCATATAACTTTCAGAACCTAATTATGTATTCACTAGCTAAATCACAATGGCATGTATGTAAATTAAGAATAAGAATGTCTGAAGGTTGCTGCTTTATCCCACAGAGAGTAATCCACTTTTATTAATCAAAAGTATAATTGACCATAATGAATTCTGTGCATACTGGTTACAGATAGGTTCTAAAAGGTTCGAAAAAGATCCCATACTTGCTGTGTGATGAGCTTGTAGATTGGTGCATGGATTGGTTTTCAGTATGTATCGAAACATGACCAGATAGACAGGACTGAGGGCTGACAGGGTAGTTATGACACTTTATGCCCTCACCAGGGCAGAGAACATACATGCTCTTCTTCCAGCTATTCACTACTGGCACACTGTATGTATTTCAAAAACAATTGCCACATACACCCAACAATCACTGAAAGTAATACAGTGCTATATATTTATATGTGTGTGTACAAATTCCAGTAAAGCAAGAAATGAATTGTAAATTAGTCATAAAAGTTTTTGTCTCCCTCTGATTCAATGAGAAGTAATTTCTAACACCTCACTTTCTACTCTAATTATGTCCCTCTTTGTCCTGGTTCAGCTAGGGGAAAACCCAGGCAGTAGAGCAAATATTTGCATGACAATTGCAAACCTGTATCCTGAATTTGTTAATACAAACTCCAATAAACATCACCATCAGTCTATGCAGTACACTTTCAAGACCTATGTTTTTTTTCTTGCTATAAAAATTTTTTGTACAGAAAATAATAGTACTCAGATACCTCACTTCTGTCTGCAGACTAGGTATCTATTTGCTCATCAGGATCATAGGGTATATTGTGACATAAAGTTTTTTAACTTTAGACAATAGGAATTGTATATTACAAAAAAAAAAAAAAAAAGTAATACATTACAAAACCTACTAGATTTGAATATTAAACTATGTGCAAGATCATTGCTTATTTTGCTTAGAGAGAAAGTGTTTGAATTGGCCAAATAACTTATCTAGTCCAGAGAGCTGGATGTTCCAGTAGTGATAAAAAAATTCAATACAATATTATTATGCTTCCTTTGCTTCTTCCTGGCCTATAATGAAAATGCAAAGTAATTAAGTAAAGAAAATGAAATCCTGATGGTTAGAGACATCTCCACTCTTTAAAATCTCTGTAATGTACTAACATTTTGCTACTGAATGTGAAATATATATGAGGAAGTAAAACACAGAAGTCCCACAGCTTTCAGATAGGCTTTTGAATAACCAAAAAAAATCAGTGCATGTGTAAAATTGATGCCACTATATTTTGGCATCTATTTTGAAGTGTGACAAAGGACTCGATCTTTTTGCACAGATCTTAAGTATGTAAAAGTTAAGCCCTAAAAATCTGTAATTTTTAAATCCAAGGTCTCTATCTGGGAAACTAGAGACCTATATTAGATCACATACCTCCCCCACAGTGCAAAGAACATAGAATAGAATCTGACATATTTCATGCTAAGTAACACAGGGCCTAAAGTCACCATGCTCATCCTATAGATATAGAAACCTGGAGAAGTATGCTAAACTTTGTTCTTCCCATAAATTACTCAGAGTGGCAGAGAGGGGCTTCCATCTTCTCTTAAATCTCTCCTGAGAACAAAAAACCCTATGAACTTATAAAATTAAATTGAGTGGGGAGAAATCACAAGCATGGCTCATAATACCCTTCAGAGGAGGTAATGATGGGGTTTTTGCCCTCTGTAAAAGCTCAAGAGCCCTCTGCCAAGAAGCATGAGACAGAGGTTCAGTTGCCTCCTCCACCAACTCCATGGAGGTTGTTTTAGCCTCTAGGCTATAAGCTAAGCTTGGTAAATGCTTATTTTTTCTCCCCAGTTGTATTTGCCCAGTTGTAAACCTTCAGTGTAAGTAGTAAGGACCCCTCTTTGCATAGCAAACAGTCATGTGAGATGCAGAATGCAATAAAATTAAATAAATCATACTCATTCTTGCCCACCACTTAATTTTTTTGCTGTTTATAATTAAGGTAAAGTATCACTAATTTAGGTTAGGTTCCACATAGTGAGGGGAAAATACATCCATACTGTGGAAAACAGTGTGTTTATGTAATGAAGACTGTTTAATAATACTTGTCCACAACTGGGATGAATTATGATTCCAAATTAAGGTGGAAGTTAAGAGTACCTTATTAGTATTTTCTGACTTTTTAATGTTCAAACTTGTAAACTCAGCATCTTTTAAAAATGCTTTTATGGGGGGTAAGAAATCTAAATGCATGGGATTAAATATAAATTTTCATCATTTTATAACATATAGCCTTAACACCTTTAGAAGCTGGGCAATGATAACAAGCTTACTGTAATACTGCGAATATCAAAGTAAATGTCATAATTTACACAGAGAAGGTTTCCTACTGTGCAGCAGTAAGCATGCACATGCAAACTATAGTACAGATAAAAAAGCTGTAGCTTTGAAGTCAGGAATAACTATAGCTTATAAAAAGCAGTTTTTACTTCACCACTTAAAGCTTTGGGGATAAAGTCAAGTCATACAGAACAAAAAGCTGCTGTGCACTAGATCTTTGGTTCGTTATATTACTTAATCTGAAACATAACATCTCCTCTCTCTAACACAAGTCAATAGGAATTAGTCATAGAATGCAGAAGACACTGAAAGGTTATCTTTGAAAAGTCAAGCTCTATCTATTGGTGAGATTCATCTGAACAAAGCAAACATCTGTTTCTAAGGGAGTCTTCACTTCTATTGTAAAAATAAAAGTCAGTAACTGTGAAATTTGTGACTGCTTTACACTGGCAGAAGTACAGAAAAATCCAGCAGTAATTAGTAACTCACATTATGCATGGAATATAAAATAGGGTGTTGCAAATTAGGACAGAATTATAGAATTAGAGGTTTTGCCTATCCTGTGATTTAAATGAACAAATACTCAGTGAGAAATAACACATGCAATAATGTGAATAAAACCTGTATCAGAGTGACTATATGCAAAGGAATCTCATCATGCTTTCAGGCCTTAATACTGCCACATTACAACCCTGGCAAGTTTTCTTAGAATAGGGGCTTTGGTTTGTAGGAAACATTTAATCAAATAATAAGAAAGCATTTTTACTATTTATTTACTTAGGATGAAAAAAAGAAATATAACCTACACTCAATCATCCTCCCTAAGGTTAATTTCAAAAAAGGTAAGAGGAAGATCGGGTTTTAGGAAGATGGATACAATCATTTAATGTTAAATTTACAGTTTCCATCCAACCTGAAACTCTTAACTTCAGAAGTCTGAAGGTCTAAAGGCAAAGTCAGAGCTACTCACCTTAGGCTCTCTTTCTAAAGCAAAGCCAGAAACACAAATCTCCAGAGAAGTAATTAAGCTGAAATGACTTGAAAGACTGCTTAGTGTTAGTCATTGAAGCTTATGTACCTGGCTTACCTGAACTCTTAAGGTATCTAATTCTCTTCACAGATTATCAGAGGGAGTTTGGGCTGACTTCAATGTAAAGCATTAACTTTTAGATGCCAAAATTATGGTGCACTAATTCCATCCTAAATTCTACATGCAGATATGGTAACAAGAAATTACATTCAGTAGTATGCACATACAATTACACCACCGGACCTAAATGAAACTTTATTACAACTCATGGATACAGCCTTTTATTTAAGAAAGCTGAAACAAAGAGCTAATCTTTTTAAGAAACAGCCACAGCCTATACCTCAAAGGTTCATGTCACTGCCCAAAATAACATGTGAGATCACTCTATGGTATTTGTAAAAGAGGAGGTTGGCAGTGCACTGCTTTAGCACAAGTGAACCAGTAAGAGTGAGAATGTGTGAGGCCTATCACCCAAGAAATTAAAGGCAAAGTAGAAGAAAACTGGAAGGATACAAGTGATCAGTAGGAACATTAAGTCTTTCTTCTGTTAGGTTGTTTCCAGCTAATGAGCTGCTAGTTTATAATGAATCATTACTGCTAAGGCTCTTAGTGCACAACTGCTGTTCTAAGGCTATTGCATTTTACCCTATTTCCAATACATTCCAGTACCTCCAGGTAATCCCAGTCCTCTGGGGTGATATTTCAGTGTTCTTTTACTTGACAAAGATTTTCTTAATAGAGATTTGGCAATATAGAAATTTCAGCCTAGATGGATTCCCTGTGTTCTACTGTATTTTTTTTTTAAACAAGAAGTTTAAGAGAAACACAGCCTCAATATATTGTACCCAAGCAACACAGCCAGTAGTGTCTACCAGCACAAAGCCAAGTAAAAAACGCAACACACTATTGTGCATTTGTTTAGCAGTATTTAATACTTGCATGTCAGTCACAACTTGAACTCTCTGTACCCAAAAGCCACTGCAGTCAGCACATATTTATACCGTAAGCACCAAAACTCAGTGCTCATGAAGTGGTGCTAATGCAACCATTCTCAGAATTAGCTGGGTCATTGTACAAGGTAAATTTGTACTAATAACATTGTATGGGATAAATTTGTACTAATACTTTCAGTCTGAACATAAAGTGTGATAATAAAGCAATATATTTTAAATCGCCACATGCTTCTGTAATTAGGAAATTTCTAAAAAAATGAAAAAAATATACTGCAAAGCTGTAACTACTAATTTTTTAATGAAAAAGTGTTCTGCAGCTTTACTGCAATGTATGCAATAGTGGAATACTTTTGATCAACTTAACGGCCAAGTTAAATCAGAACTTTGCAAACCCATTCCATACAATGACCAGATAATTACTTTTAGTCACTGCAAGACTGGGCTAAAGGGCCAGCCACATTAGTAAGTACACATAAGAAAAAAAAATCATAGGAAATAGTACTTATTCAGTACAGGTCAGCGATTAGCCCCTTCTTCTGTAACTCAGGAATTTCAAGTTCACTTTAATCTAGTGTAATTGAGCTAACCAGCTCTTACATTAAAAAGCAATGATTAAGTTAAATTTCTTGCAGACATTCTGTACCTAAAACAAACATGCAGTATGCCTCTGGCAAAGAAGGATACTAATTATAGGATTGACTCATAAGATGAAAGGTTGCACAAGTTACTACTAGAAACAAAAGTATGGGATACTGGTTTGAAAAAACATATTGAAATTCTCATACTCCACAGTTACAATGAGAATTTCATTTTCTAACTGTACTTAACAGTGTCAAGCAACAAAACTAAATATGCTTGCAAACTGCTTTTTCATATTGTAGATAAAAAAATCTAGAAGTGAATACTGCAATTACAAGTTTCATCATGCTATACACTAAGGAATTTTTTAACCTAAGAAAGATTTGAGATCTCTACAGTGAATTTTTACTGCACAGAACCATGCAAAATTAAGCATTTTGGTCTCTCTCAGTATTCTTTTGTTATATAAAACATGCTCTTAAGTTGGATATTTAACTTCACTCTTAATGCAAGAATTCATTCCCCAATTTAAAAGGAGTCCTAAGAGAAACACATCACCAAGGCTCCAGACATCTGCGGGGAAGGATATACAAGTTCAAAAGTAGTTTTGTATTTCAAACCAAAGCTTTCACTGGGATTAGCAAATAGAGTTGCCATCTGTGAGTTAGAACAAAGATACAAAATTTGCCCTATATGTTACTGTGTATCGATTAGATATAACCTGACTGCCAGATGGGCACCACTTATGTAAACTCCTATTAACAGTTTCATGAGCTTGTGGTATGAATTAAATGAAATAAACTAAATTTGATCCAATTTATTTTAAAATCACAAGTAATCATTTCAATTTTCATTTCAAGCTATATATTTTTCATCATACTGTAATGAGCAATGAGAAAAGTATCTTCAAAGAGATTTACATTGGAATACTGTGTTCTCTCTGAAATACATTAACACACACTTTAGTAGATAAAAATGGATTACACATTGTGCAATTCTCATATTGAAACTAGAAAGTTAGTGCAATTCAGCTTTGACAAAGATCATCTTAATTTCATAACATGTACTTAAAATTTTACTGGATTATTATAATCCAAATTTTACATATTAACTTTTCAGACATTATAAACAAATAGTATTGAAAAACAACATTTTGATTCCTAATTTATTCTATGATTGCCATTTGCATGATGGCAGCCACTTCCATTGCATCTACTCACTCTGAAAATTATTTTATATTTATATTGCTAACAGCTTTCTAAGTAGGGGCTGCTAATATTCTAGATTTCAGATTAGGGAAGATGATTTTGTAAAATTTGAAACTTATAGCATTTGAATTTTCCCATTCCTCCTGCCTTCAGTCATAATAAATGAACACTTTCAAGAGGTTCATAAATTACCATTTGTTTGACATTATTTTCCTTTCTCTAGATTTTCTGTTGTTGAAGAATGTGATAAGAGCTTATGGGCCAACCTTCTCATGGTCTGTGGTCTCTGTTTGTCAGCATGGCCAGAAATTAGTCATCGGGGTGAAAAAGATTTAAAATAAATAATAAATGATATTATTCAAGATACTGTGTTCATTTAAGAAAACAAACTGAGGAAGACACAATTCTAAATTTACCATGTACCTTAATAAATTAGGATCTTTAAAACATTATGAGGTCTGTCTAAAATAACACTTGCATTTATTTTCTAACAGCCAGAAACAGCTATGGGCCACTGGCAACATCCAATATCTTTTAAGTATGTCATAGTTAAAAGCAACTAAAATCAAATTCTTAGTTCTCAGAAACCAGGCCATGAAGGAAAAAAGGAGTTTCTCCCAGAGAGTGCTATACTGTCAGGAAGAAAAATTCTTCCACTGATCCAGAGACTAGGATGATCCTGGCATTAAAGAAATGATCCACATGCTCAATGATAACTACAAAACACTCTGACAGTTGTTCAGTCAATAAACCCAATTCAGCTCAATCCAGAAAAAAATATAGAGCTTAAATGAAACGGATGCAGAACGACAGGAAACATTTGGCTGTCAGCAAGAACACACCTTCTCTTATAGCCTCAGGCATATCTGTGAGGGTCAGTTAGCACAAGGGTGGGACAGAAGCTCACCAGTTCTGGAAGAGGAAACCTTATGGCAGCATCCCACCTGCATTACATCACAAGCTTGCACAAAGTAACAGCAGGAAAGAACTAGAAAGGGTTATTTTGCTTTGATATTTTTCCTGTTGGAAGAGCTACAGCATTCCTTCATTACTGTCAGCTAGCAACAGAAGTATTGATATTCATGAGCCTCTACCACCAAAGACACAGTAAACTGTGAATCCTTAAAAAGCAGAAATGTCTTAATTGGCATGTTGAGACAAAATGAATATTCTACCTCCTTATTTATCACTTACTAGCACCAAAAGCATTTTGCATAAACTGTATATGTGACTGACTGCCCTTGAACCACAGGGCAGTCCCACAGAAAAAAGACCCACATAAAAAAATGAACCTTTACCTTGCCAGGACAAAGTGAAGTTTTGACATTATTTACTGAAAGATGGGTGTTTTTCACTGTCAGTGTATCAGTTTCAGCTTCTTTCTTCCAAGTACCACCTCAATCGGGTAGATTTAGCACACAAAAAAACCTCTTCATTGTGAAACTTTCTATCTATGTTCTGATCCAGAAGAAAGTTTCACAATGCATCTCACATAACCCTAGTTACGGCAACAGGTTTGAAATCAAATAAACCAAATTCTGCCAAAAGAAAAATCACACATTCTAATCACCACATTCAGTAAAAGGAAAGGTTTAACAATTTGTTTGAAAAATGACACAAAGTAAAGGGGAATGAAAACACATCCTTCTGTAGAACCTCCAGAAAGAAATATTATTAATAAGTATGTGTTATATCCAAATGTTGGTTGGCTTTGCACTGCTACTCCAAAGTCCATATTGGTGAACCCTATCTTGATCTTGCATATGGCCTGGAAATACTTATTTGTATCTCAAGGAAACTTTGTGTTTGTAAAGGTGCTCAGAAAATATTTTCATTACAGAAGTACAAATACAATTATAATCAAGGGAATAAATAGAAGATGATACTTTTTTGAATTAAAAACTACAAAACCTACACCAGTTAATATAGCAGAAATGTCTTTTAAATGATTCTTTTGTGCAGATTTATTCCCTGATGTACAATGTTACTCATTATGGGACATGAAGCAGTTCAATAATCATATTGTAGAATGTATTCCTGATGGTTTGTTTGAATTTACAATTACCAAGTATCATCCCATTAATTATAAACTGTGGCATACTTTCCTTCCAGTTTCTCCCCCCCACTTTAGGGTAGAGGGGTGAAGATCAGCTCTGCAAAGTAGAACGTTGTCAGCAGACCTCCTCTAAGATTTGCTGGTCAGTCTTAATGCATCTAGCAATACAAAGTTAGCAAGAAGCAAAACAGAGGACTGACCGTTATTTGAGATTAAAGAGCAGAATAATTGAAATAGAAAGTCTGACCCAGTCACCTGTACTTCACACAAACACATAAAGCAGGAAGTAGGGAGGAAAGTTTGGCTGATTAGTCAGATAATCACTTAAATGGAAATTCACTAATTTACAGCTTAAGCTTTACTTCAAAAACATAACTCATTCTTAACTACTTGAACGATACTGAATTTCTATTCAATAAAAGAATAGTCTTATGGGTATACTTTTGTCAGCATATCTAAACAGCAAAGACAGCAGATAATGCTTTTTCCCTCTTTTTGAAAAGCTATGAGTATAAAATTGGAATTTATTATTCAACCATCTGGTTGCAGTCAGAATGGGAGAATTATGAACAATGTCATTATCTTGAGAAGATATCTTAGAACAACTGAGCTCTATTCAGACTTATTAATTTGATAAGGCATGAAACTAGGATCAGAAAAGAGACACGGGCCCTGCACTGCTAAGCACTGTACCATCTAGGCTGCATACACAATACTGGGAATCTAATTTTCATGGAGCCTACTTGTGATGTAAGAATCAAAGAGTAAGGATGAGAGGCCAACACACAGTTAGTCAACATAGGAAAGAATTCTGAATTCAAAAAAGTTATCAAGAAAATGACTCACAGCCAATATCTCAACCTCAATATCTCTTCTGGCATCAGAAGACACCACAGAACAGATGATCCAGAGATGGGTGACAGACTACTTAGTTTGTAGATCCTGATGGTTTCAGTGTCAGCTGGGCACAAAGCTGCTCAGTGTTTCAAAAGATTTGGGATGATCACTTAAGACTAGAGAACTTTGTAGGTGCCTCCTTAAATCCAATTCCATTACCTCTTGGATTGACTGTGACAGAGAATGGAATTTGTATTCTCCAGCTAGACACCTACTGAGATCATCCTCCCCAGTCCATGCATTTGCATTTCCTTCTGTTGCAGTCAAGGTAAAGCAGGTGAACCACAATCTTTTCGGGCTAAGCTAGAGCTGCAATGTGTCCAAGTCACCTGGAGCCTGAATCATTGGAATACTCTTAAGAGACCATAGTCTATGAATGGTTATAGCCCCTTTGGGCTTTAAAGTGTTTGCACACTTAGGTAGCTGTCAAGCAGGATGACTGGTGATGCAGTTTTGGAGTGAGGATCCTGGGCCTATTTGGATATTTAAGCCTTAAGTACTAACAAATACTTAACAAGGCTAATGCTAAGTTACTAGTATGTAACTTATAATTTATTAGAACAGCCCTCACATCTACAGTTTTGCAGCATTAAGATATATTATACATGATAGGAAGTCCTTCCAATAAAACAAATCTTCCTCTGTAAAATGTAAACTGCACAGAACAAAACCTTTAAGGGTAGTGCAAGAAAACGGACAAAAGTCTAACAGCTTAGACTGACTGGAAGCCTTGGGAACTCTGGCTTCTGAATTTTGATCCATCTGGGTTTGGAAGTAGGACCTTGTTTGGGTTTGTTGTTTTGTTGGTGTTTTTTTGGGTTTTTTTTTAAACTTTTCTTCACCCCCTTGTGTTTTGGTGCTTTCCACACTTTTTTTTTTTTTTTCCCCCCCCAGAGGAGGAGTAGAGGTGGATAGAAATGAGGGAAACACTTCTGAACAGTTGTGTCTACTAACTGTAATACGTATTTATCAATAACAAGCTATATAATGAAGTACTTTACAGATATAGGCAAAAAAAGAGAGGTACAGACAACAGGAGTGAGTGAAACTAAGTTGGGAATATGTATGTAAAAAAAGGCTATCCTTTGAGCTAGGCAAGGAGAGTTCTGACATGTAATTAAACTATGCAATTAATCTAAGCCTACTCTCCATTAAGTAATGTTTTAGAACTATTATAACTAATTTTAATGGTAACACTTCTGTTATTAAAAGAAGGAAAAAACTGCCCTCTCTGTTTGCAATTTTTTGTTTTAAGGAGGGGAGCCCAGCATGCAAAGCAAATTCAGAACAGGAGGAAAATAAGCTGCTTGACTGAAGTTATACAGGAATCTTTCTCCAATGGGTCAGAAGCATCACAATTATCAAGGACAAGGAACTGAAAACATTTAGGTTTTCTAGGTTAACTCTTTGATCTATGACGAGTGAAAGAAATAAAATTGTAATAAAACTTTATAAGACATGAATAGCAATTCTCATCCCTCCAAAACACCTAGACATATTTGCTTCAGGCTTCCTGAAGATAAGTTATTCTACCATCAGATCACATATGGAAAGTATCAGACTGACTTTTTATGTTTTTACAAAAGTCTACATTTCAGTTATGAGATAATGCAAAGCTAATGTCTCTCTAATAAAACAGCACTGATATTTATAAGCTAGTGATACCATTAGCTGTACCTAAATCTGCTATCACTCCTTATGACTTTTGTGAAAGGTTTCCACAATATTTCAGCTGTTTCCCATCACAGTGTTCCATGTGCATAGAAGATCATGAGAGATGCTGTGAGGTAACCCCAAATGAAAAAAAAAAAATTACTGAAACAAGATGGACATATAATTTGTAATAAAACCAAATAATTAAGAATGATTTTGTTACATACTATCAGCTGCCAGTTGTCTCATATGTACATAAGCAGCCCACCTTCAAATGTAATTAGCAATACAAAGCAACCAAATTAAAATTACAGAAAAGCTTAATAGCTGGAAAATCATTATCTGAAGTCTGAGAGCTTTCAAATTACAAAATTCTGTAAACAGAAAGAAGAAAGTGATAGGAGTAAATTAAAATTCCACTATGTAAACAGAGGAACTAATGTGAAATTGAATGTCATCCAAAAATTACTCTCAAGTCAAAATTCTATATTTAAAGAAATAATGTAAAATAACTCCAGAAAAGCTAAGACAGTGGGAATTTTTCTTTTACCGCTAGTGAGAGTATTTTACAGTATACATATGTAGACCTCCCCCCTTACATTTAATCATGTATTTTATCACCCTATAGTATTCCTCTCCAGACTGTAATTTAAAGGTTTTTAATCCTGGTTCTGAAGTATAGTCCTTGCATATCCAAAATTTTCATACGAGTGTAATGGGTGTTTACAAAAATCGGATTCTATTCTTGTGAATGTAAGTAAATAGATTTATACCAAATCTTACTTTTCCTACACTAGCTGTGTAAGACCAGGAAGAGGGAAATACCACCAGATTTTATCCCTTATATAGCTCCTTTTATTAGTGAAACTACATAGCTTGCAGATTTAGAGTGAGATTCAGCTGCAGTTTAGGATACTTACAGTTAATTCTCAGAAAAACAATTTTGTAAACATAAAGAAGCAAAGTAATAAACAGAAAATCTACAGAAGAAAAGTGTAAAGGGAGCTTTGCAATCAGGCTTAGTGGAAGTAGTCAGTGTTGTAGTAGCTCCTTGAAGAAACAAAATTTAAAATAGGTAAGATATGGGCACCTCACATGACATTGTAATGTTTTCACTATGACCTGCTATATGTTTTTTGTCTCAACAAGCTATAGCCTTTACTTTTATTCCTCATCTTAGCAAAACCTCTTTATTTTCTAGTTCAAGATATTCTTTATATTTGAAACTACTATCACTGAAATCAGTATCTCAAAAACATGCCTTATGGCAAAAAAGTAGCAGTTTTAGACCTGAGTGCAGGTTTATTTCAAATGTACATGATGTTACAATCAAACTGCAAATATTTCCACTGCTGTGACTTATTCAACAAAACATTTCTGCTTCAGTGAAGCAAAGAATGTGTTTATTTCCTGGAACGTGTAGAGGCTAGTTTCCCAAGCTCCACATGGAACTGTATCCTGCGCCCATTCAGTCCCCCCCAGCTTCCCATGCTCCTTGCTTTATGCCATGAAGAGAAGCAGTAATAGTCCTGAAGAAGGAAGAACAAATTTGGCTAGACTTACTGTTCTATAATAATAATAATAATTAAAAAAAAAAATAAATTGTGCAGATAACAACAACAACAAAATAATAAAAATGACAAGGCTGTTCCTTCAGTAGTAGTTTGGCTGTACAATGCTCTTGGTGCCTAAGTGTTATTTCCTCTCTTCCTTGAATCTCACTATTTATTCCAACTTAGCTGTTTGTACAGCAAAATTCTAGACAGAATTTGCACATAACGTGAACACCACTGACTGCAGATTGGTCCAGAAAGGACCAGTAATGAGGAAGTGCTAGAAACTATCTTTTTTGACACAGAAAAAGTTCAGTGTCACAGGTACTTCTCCTTAGTAGGAAGCCTGTCCGAGGATTCTGGTGAATCTGATCTTGTTTTGCATTTTGAATTGAACAACAAAACACCACTTGTAAGAATAGCTGATATAGACAAGCTGATTAAAATTAAAGAAATTGAATTATTTTATCTTCCATGCTCTTATGACCAAAGGAAGATAAGGGATATAGTTTCTAATTTACGGAGGGCTACAAGGATGATGAAGGGACTGGAACACGTGCCTTATGAGGAAAGGCTGAAACACTGGGGGCTCTTTAGTCTGGAGAAGAGAAGACTGAGAGGGGATTTGATAAATGTTTATAAA
>JANHGN010007500.1:29297-69370 GCA_024605025.1 Megaceryle maxima | reverse complement strand
GAGCGGGAGAGGGGCCGGGGCCGGGGCCGGGGCCGGGGCCGGGGCCGGGGCCGGGGCCGGGGCCGGGGCCTAACGGCGGGGCGGCTGTTGTGTTCCTCCCGCGCACACCCCACACATCCCGTCGGGCTGCTGCCGAGTGGGAGTGGGAGTGGGAGCGGGAGCGGGGCCGGGGCAAGCTGGCCGTTCCCGAGCGAGGGATTTTTTAGGCCCGGGAAGGGAGCCCGTCGGTGCTGGGATGCACAAACGCCCCGTCCTGGCCGCCGGGTCGCGGTCCCTGCTGAGCAGTCTGTCAGGAACCAGACTGTCCTCTGCCCGGTGAAGAGAGCGACAGCCAGTCTGCGCTGTTCCCGCTACCCTTTCTGCCCGGCGGTGAGCAGGCACTGCTTCCTCCCTGCCTCCCTCCTGCCTTCCGCGGGCTGAGAACAGCCCTTTGCTGCCTGGCTTCTGTCCATCCCAGGGAGAGGCCCCTGTGCCCTCAGTGCCATCTCAGGGCTTTGTAGTAGCCTTTCAGCTGCCAGCACAAGCAGCCGTGGACTTAGAAAAGCTGGCAGGAGGGGAAGGGTTCCCGTGTGGTGCTTCGCTGGGGGATGTCTCCCCGTGGCTGAGCTTCTGTCCCTGCCTTACTCCCTGGGGACAGGCAGCACAATGGTGGATTTTGCAGAGGCTTGGCCAGGAGTAATCCCCCAAATCTTTGCCCTTTTGACCCAAGTGCATGTCCCTGCCTGTGCTTCCCAAACGTGGCTGTGGCCCAGCATTCCTAGCAAAGGCAGTGCTGGTTCACCACCTAGGGAACAGGCGCAAACCCCGTTTGCAGAGATGCTTCCTCAGCATGTGAACTGGATTCCTCGCTTGTGCAATCACAGCAGCTTTACTCATGAGTGTGGGGTGGGAAGGCTGTGGCACATGTCAAACTGGTTTCTGCAGTTTTCGGGGTGAGAAAACTGCCTCCTGCTCCGGCCAGCCCCATACCTGGGAAGCTGCAGCTCACCAGGTGTGGTGTAACAGATGGCAGCTTTGGGGCTTGTGTTTGCCAGCCTTGCCTTGCTGCACCTTGAATGGCTTGGTTCCCATGCCGTTGGGCTTCAGGGGGCCCCTACCAAATGTGCTGTGCTGAGCACAAGGGGTTCCCTCCAGTGAAAACCAGAGTGCCAAGGACTCACTGGGATAGGTTGTCTGTTCCTGTCCCCCAAAGACCTTGTTCTCTCCAAAACCTTACAATGAGACATATAGATGTGGTGCTGAGGGTTATGGTTTACTGGTGACCTGGCAGTGCTGGGTTAATGGTTGGACTTGATGATCTTAAAGGTTCCCTCTAACCCAAATGATTCTATGATCTCCACCTGTGCTTCACACTCTTCAGAGCTCCCACCTTCCCCATTGCTGCCATTTGCCATGCTGTGCTGCAGCCCTTGTCTCCTGCTCTGCCAGCTTTGGGCATCTTGCTGGGATAGAGCAGGAAAACCAGTGTGTTTCCAAGCAGGGGAAGGAGAGCTTGGGTCAGGCTGGAGCTGCTTGGCAGTTCTCCTTTCCTCCTGCCAACGACATCCCAGCGGACGTCTGGTATTTACTGGGTGCCCGTGCTGGCTCTCCTTTGGGTGCTGCTGGGACAGCATTTCCTAATGCGCTGTGCCTTAAAGATTTGCCCATTGCAAATGAGCTTGGAGGTCAGAGCTTGTTCAGTGAAGGGCAGGACACCACAACTCACCTGTCACTAGCGAGGAACTTCAGAAATCCTTTAATAAATTATAGAAATGCTTCACTCACTTAATTGAAAACGGTTCTTTTTTCACACATTTGCAAAAAAGTGTAAACCTTTGCAGAGCTGTTAAGGGCTGGATATAAAGAGGCGCTGCCAAAACGTAGGGAAGTTACAATCTTTCCAGGAATAATAAAGATGTCCTTTTCTTTCGTGATTGAAAGTAATTTACGCAATGTAGTAAATGATTTAGATTTTCACATGAAAGCCACTCTGACTGTACTGCTGTCTTGTTTAGCATGGGGATGTTTTTGCTGTTTCTTATGGCAAGCTCTGATTTTTGGTTCAGAAGCATCAGGGAGTGTTTTGGTAGCTTTTTGGCATGCTCAGCTCACCCATTCCTCCCTGTGAGAGAGCAGTGCTCGGCACATGGCGCACAGCTGCAGAACTGGTCAGGAAAGATCTGATTAAAAACTTCTGCACCGAAAAGTGCCAACTCGTCAAAATCCCAACCGTCTGCAGGAAAGAACTGGGCTCACTGAAACTTTTATCGGGAAAATTTTTTGCAGCGTGTGTGTACATGCATGGGGAGGGGGGACTCTGTGATCCCATACTAGCTTGGTGCAAAGAATATGCATCCAGCTTGGAATCGATGGCTTTTCCTCTCGGGGAAAAGCTGGATTGTTTTCAATTTAGATTTGTAGAAGTATAGGAGACTTTTTTTTTTTTTTTCCCCTCTGAAAAGGTTTTATAGCTAAAGAAGTGATAAACTGAATGGCTTTCAGATGCTTTGGTGTTTTTCCTCTTCATTTGCATTTTTAGCGAAAGTTGTTGAAGGTTTTCAACGATGGTTTGTAAGAGGAGGATTAAGGCGGTGATAACTTGGTACAAAACATTGGTGTATAGCTAAAGATGAGGCTTTGTGGTGGGCAGTGAGGTTTTACATCAAATCCCGAGGGTTTCCATCAAATCCTACCCACCCGCGGCCCTTCTGCGTTCATAACTAGGTTTCCTGAGCCTCCTTTTTACAAATCTTTGGTGACTTCACAATGAAAAGTTCAGATGGGGCAGATGACACAAGGTCTCAGCCATGCAATGGCACAGTGACCCGATGGCAGCATCGCTGAGGTGCTAAAGGAAAAAGATGCTAAGAGGTGACTGCTCCTTGCCAAGAGGGAGGCTCAGATCCTGGACAATGCTCCCAATTGATGTGCTGGAGCCAATGGAGCTGGTTTCCTTGGGCTTGCAGTTACCTAGGAAGGAGCAAAGCCTGACCAAAACTTTTCCTGTGGTCATGGCTTTCCTGCTGTTGCCATCTCTTGGGGGCTCATATCATCTAATGAGAGTTGGTTTCATGCCATAGCTGTACCCTCAGGTGGGATTGTAACAGTGCAAGGCCTGTGTGAGACAGAGACTGCAATCCCTGACTGGGCGACCAGGCAAAAGTGCTAAAAAATAAATCAAGTATGGAGTAAACAAGCCAACACAAGGTGGTATGATGTGGGATGACTATTCGGGATAAGGGTTGCTTTGGAGACATTTAATTTTCCTCTTGGTAGTGCATGAGCAATTGGTTCTTGTTTAATGAAGATTAAAATGGGAAATCAAATTGCACAAAGGCAGCATAACTTTTCACAGGTTGAACCTCTGGAACTGCTACCACAGGATGCCAGGTATGCCAAGAGCTTACCTGGACCCAAAAAGAAGGCTAAATACATGAGTAGTGAGATGGTGGAGTGCCAGAGTCCTCCTTACTTTTTTTTAATGGGTGAAATTGGAAGGAACTTTTCCCCAGCAGCATTTCCCCATTACCTTCCTCATTATCTCTGTGTCCATGGACAACCTCACCATGGCTCTGGGCTTCTTCATGTAGTCAGCCCCACAAGCCAGGTGAAGGACAAGGTGGACAAAGGAAGGTCTAAACAAGAGGGAAAGGGCACAGATCAGATGGAGCAGAGGGAGTCAATGCCTGCTGGCAGACAGAGGTGTTTTCACAGTTTCCCTTGATGGTAGGAGGTGGGATTCGGCACAGATTGCATCTTGCTCTGCCCTAACTGCTCTCATCGGTGGTTGCTACTCTGAGGACTCAAGGTTCCCTCCTGGCATGCCTTTGGACATTGAATAAGCACTGTGTGTGGTGGGATTTGCTGGCAAGTCCCAAGGACCCCTGTCTCCTCTTTCGTTAGCAGGCACCCTCTCCTAGGATAATGTCTCTGTGGCACCAGAGCATCATTGCACAACCTCCCCATCGTGCCTAAGTGGGAAGCAGTCGCACAGAGGACACATCTGCACTCTGGGATGTGCAGAGGGCTGCAGTCGTCATTTGCCTGCTGGCTAAAAGGAAGGTGACATTGAGATACAGGGAGAAAAAAAATAATAATAATTAGGCTGAGACTCCTTTGGGCAGATGATCTGCCCCGCGGTTTGCTGAACTGTGGCTTCGGTTGTCTCTGTGCAGAGTTAGCATGATTAATTTGAGATATTTAACCCTGTGCTGGGCCACCGGTGAATGCCACTGAGGCTGCCACCTTCTTTAGCAAAGGCTTTGCTGAGGAGCACATGGCTCCAGCAAGAAGCATGGGCTTTGCTGGGTAGTTAGGGGGCTGTCCACTGGGCTGCATCCCAGGCCAGTCCTGCTTCGTTTCCCCCTGGGCACAAGGCAGCCTCTGACTTTGGGAATGGCACAGGACTCATTGCAGGCATATCAGAGAGAGAGAAAAAAAAAAACATACAGGAAGGTGGACTACAATGGAGAGGTTGTCTGATAGGAAACCCCGGACAAATAAATGAATTTTTTCCCCAGGAAACCCAAACCTGTTCCATAAAACACTGAAAGATGTGGGGCCACATTTTTCCGAGGGAAATGGGCTGCCTGAAGAAGCTGATAGCTGTGAGTGGGATTTCAACCCCGCTTTGTGTTTGGAGGGGCTGCTGGAGGAGTAGCAGGATTTCTGATGGGCAGAGGGTCTAGGTCATGAGTCTCCAGGGGAGGGAAACCTCAAGCCAGTAGCTCAGAGTAAGAGAAGGCAAAATTTTAAATCATTTGTGCAGGGGGAAAAGGGGGAAAGCCAGGTCACTGGCAAAAAAAAAAAAAAAAAAAGAAGACATGTAGGAGGCAGTCCTGCCTGCCTGTGTTATCACCTCTGCGAACAGGAAGAGGGCTTTTCACCCTGGAAAACCCCTTTGCTTTCTAGTACATGGCTGTGCTGCAGGCTCACACCCTGCTGTGGTTGCAGGGGTGGGTGTCTGGGCCCTATCAGCTGAAGGAGCTGCTTCCTCTTCTTTGGGTTTAGGTTTGTATTGATTTGTTTGTATTTGTTTTGCTCACGCATCGTGTTTGGTTTTCATTCAGCAGTGATCAGTGGTTAGTGCTCTTGCTGGTGTTTTGGGAATGTTTCCCAGCTCTTCTGACCTTACCTCCAAGCAGAGATAGAGCAGAGCAGTTGTGAACCCTGGGAGGTCAGTTAGCAATATCCAATTGCAGCAGGTCCAGGCTGCATCCATGCAAATAATTGATTTTCCTGATGAAAACTCAAAAAACCAACCTCAAACAAGCCTACTTCTCTTCCTGAGCCCTGCATGAGTCCCTCACAACTCAGATGTTCCGTATTCTCATCTAGAAATGAACCTGGGCTGTGGATGGATCCATGTTTGGAAATGTTCCTTCCTGTCCTGCTTCACTTCTGTCAGCAATCCCCAGGGATGTACCTGGATCTCCCCAGGGCTTTGGTTGTCCTGAAGCTCCGTTTTTGTTGCAGACAGCTGTTGGTGCAGAGGCTTTTGCCTCAACCCCACTGGTGATGAGGGAGGCCTGTTTGTTTTTGTAGACTTATGGAATCATAGAGTAGTTTGGGTTGTAGGTGACCTTTAAAGGTCATCTAGTCACTGCACCCCTCATCTTTTTTTTTTTTTTTTCTTTTCGTTTCCGTCTTCTTCTTGGGAAGGGTCTAACTCATAAATCCTGGTCTGAATCAAAGAGAGAGGGGATGATGCTTTGCAGTGATGCAGGGAGAGCCAAGAAAAATGATGGATGACTTCAGCCTGTGCTTTGAGGAGACCCTAATTTCACTGTCTGTCATATCTGGAGGGTTTTCCACCTCTTTGCTGCAGCTGGCTTCCCTCTGTGGCTTGGGCCACACATTTGGTGACAGTGAGGGGCTGGTGGGGGGTGTGGTGTGTGGGGACAGGGACAGGCGCCACTGTTGAAACAGGATCTTGCTAACCACATCCTCAGCCCCACTGCCGCAGGTCAGGGCAGCCACGCTGCACACCAGATGGCCGTGCCAGTATGGCCCCCAGCCACGCTGCTGCCACCACCACCGTGTGGGCTGCCTCTGGGGGGACTGGAGGTCCCCAGCCAGGATTTTGCTGCTGTATCTGGGGATGCAGGCAGCTGGCACCCAGCCCCACCAGCCCACACTGCTCAGAGCCAAGAGGCAGCCACAAGGATCCCTGACGAGCTTCCCGGCGCCGACCGTGGCAGGCAGATTGAAACGACTCCCAAAAAGCCCGGTGGTGTGTGCAGCCCTCTGCAATTATTATTTGTACCACAAGCTGCTTCCTGCCCTGAGCTGCTTTTATCTTGCATTGTTTTCTTTTCCAGGTGGAGCCGCGGGTTCCCCCACTGCTTGGCCTCCGGGGTTGCCTACTCCGCTGGCTTTGCTGGCCATGCTTGTTGGCGGAGAGGCCACCTTTGTCTGCCAGCCCGACCGTCCGTCCGCCCTCCTCCTCCTCTTCTTGCCAGAGCTATTTCAGGAAACAGCAGCTGAGCCGGAGGATTGTTAATTGTTCATCAAACCCCTTCCAGCCCAGTTAGATCCCATGCGGAGATTAGAGCACCCCATCACACCCTTTCCTCTGCCTCCTTCTCCTGTATCCCCCCCTTGACCACCCAGGGATGGGGAGCAATGCTCTTTCTGCAGGCAGATGGACAGACATGAGGCATGTCCTACTGTCCAGGATGCCAGCCCCACCGAGGCAGCGGCTCCCATGTTGCCGAGCCGCGGGTATCCCGGAGATGCCGAGCCCTGGGTATCCTGGAGGTGCCCTGCTTGCAAGGGATGGGAACAGGCTCGGGGTGCAGGCAGGAGCCCGGGGCAGGCAGGCAGACAGACAACAAAGCCACCCCAGGCGCTGACCTCAGAAGCTGCCATGTGACTCTGCCTCAAACTTACTAAAGCATGACATCAGCCTGGGAGGGAAAGGCAGGGCTGCCACCAAAACACTGCCTGGCTTAAACGGGCTGCCTGGACGCTGCTCTCGGGACGGCCTCTGTCTGCGCTGCTGCCCGTCCTCTCCTCCTGCCTTCCTCCTGCACGGCTGCCCCATGGATAGCAGGTCTTCCTCCATCTCTTTGCAAAGGACATGAAGGGCACAGGGGCAGGGCAGATGTCAAGGTGCCCTGGGAACAACACATGCTGATGGTTGTGCTTGACACTAGGTTATACCTGACACTGGACACGGTGCTGGTGAGTGAAAGTATTAGGTAGTATCTGTGCTGCCTGATGTGTGCTTCTGCTCCTCCCTGCTCTCCAAGTCCACTGTCTGAGCATTAATAGGGATGAGGGACTACTTGGTACCTGTCCCCATTGTGCTTATCCCTGTCCAGGGCAGGGGAGAGGCTGACAGCCCGCCCACTCTGAGGCAGGGTAGGTAGCCAAAACACAGTGACCGGAGAGAAATGGTGCCTCATGCCATTGGGGTGAGGCAGTGAGAGGCAGAACAGGTCAGTCCACTCAGATCGGGGCATCTTTACTTGGCAGAGCGCTCATGCCGTGTCTCCTCCACCCTCATTCAGCTTTTTCCAGCTGGTGGGGTGACTTTGCACTATGTCTCTTCATCTGCATCCAAGTCAGGAATATACCCAGCTGCAATGTATCAAACCTGGCTTTAGCCTTCTGACTGGGGCCATCTAGCTCTGCTGAGGATGCAGGTGCCTGGATCCTGCAAACAGCAGCCCCAGAGTAACATGCCTGGTGATGCACAAGCCATTTTTGCAGAGGCACATCTGAAGGCTGTGCTGTGGAGGGAGCACTGGTGGCAGGCAGACATGCCAGCTGCGGGTGAGGAGACATGACTACAGTCCCAAACATCTGAGCCCAGACCTGCCCCAGCTGGTTAGACTGACCCGAGGGCTTAGGCCAGGGTGTTGCCGGTCCTCCAAGGTGCAGGGAGCAGGTTCAGCGGGTCTGGAAACCCTCAGTTCCCACCACTTGGGCTTGCGTCCTTCTGGCCTCCCACGCCGGGCGTGGAGGGGACAGCCCCACTCTCTGCAGCTGGGACTGTCTGTTTTGGCCAGTGTTTTTGCTGTGTGGTTGATCATGCTCCAGTCTAGTCCTTTAAGACGGAGCATGGCAGGTTTGTACAAGAAGAGGTGGATATTTTGAGATGTCAGCCCCCAAGCTGACATGCCATTGTGATCAACATCCAGAGGATGGCATTTGAGGTTTTCCAGATGTACTTGAGCAAGAGGAAAAGATGCATTTGACCTAAGTGTGGGGATTTTTTGAGGGGAAGGCTGTTGTGTCAGCTACATCTTGATATGCTGAATCTTCACCTGTTTTTTGTTACAGCTGTGACCAGCCACCCCCTTGTCCTTCCAGTAAGCTAGGACAGGGTGGTAAATCCTGCCCAGAAAACATCATGACAAGTTGCGGCTCTCCTTTTGGGGAGGGGGCTGTTGCAGATGAATCCCTTGGAAAAAAGGGGATGGAAGTGAGTTGTCGTGTCAGCTGGGAATGGAAACAAATACTCTGGGGTGGTATGTTGAACTTCCTCAGTTTTGGGCCCTTTCACTTCTTGCCTCCCTAAAACACAACCCAGCTTGCCCAGAACAAGAGCTGTGTGGAGCTTTCTTGGAAGCTTCCCTGGAGCTGTGTCTGGGGGTAGGTGGGTTGTCCCCTGAGGCCCCCAGCCACCAGGATGGCCCTGCCACTGGCTTTCACATCTATGTCATAGTGAGGTTTCAGTTCCCAAAGTGCTCTAGGTTGCCATGGTCCCCATCACCCTTGGAGATGCTGGTCACCTGTTGTCCTCCTCCATCCTCCGTAGCCCTTCCTGTGCTTCTTGTGGATCTTCCCTTTCTATCACGGGCTTTCTGTGATCTTTGCTGCCAGACCCCTGGAGCAGATCTCCACCTGGCAGCTGGGCAGGAATGGCTTTCTGCTCAATGTCAGGGCAGATTTTCCTTGAAGTACTCAGAGGTGTACTTCCCCCCTCCAGCCAACACCAATACCAGTTCCTTCTCTAGCACAAGGTGTCAGAGACCAGTGCTGAAACTGGGGGAAATGTTTCTAATCTTTTCCAAAAGTGGGTCTGCTCTTGGCTTGGGTTGTTCGGGTTTGTTTGGTTTTGTTTGTCTTGTTTTGTTTATTTGGTTTGTTTTCCCAGAAATGTTTCGTTTGTTTTGGCCAAAATTCCTACAACAGCCCGTCGTTCTAATCAAACCAACGTGGGAACGCAGGGATGCTGCAGCATCTGCCCGCTGTCGCCCGGTCACTGGCAGCGAGTGGCCCGCTCTTGCCATTGTCAGGCATTGCCGATTTAAGAATCGTCTCCGCGGTGAGAGCGTTCGAACCCGCTCTCCTGCCTCGCCATTGGCCTGAGCGGGCGCGCGGTGGCCAGCCGGCGAATGGAACGGCCGGCGGGGCGCCCTGATTGGCGGACGCGGGTTAATATAAAAAATGGCCGGGCGGGCGGGGTCGCCTCAGTCGGCGGCGCAGAGCGGCGGCGGACGGGTCTGTGGCGCCGGCAGGCACAGGTCGGCAGCTCGACCCCCTGCCGTCCTCGTTTGTTCGTTTCCTCACACCCATGGAGTTCAAGCTGGAGGCGCATCGTATCGTCAGCATTTCTCTGGGCAAGATCTACAGCGCGCGGGGCCAGCGTGGTGGCCTCAAGCTCCACAAGAACCTCCTGGTGTCGCTGGTGCTGCGCAGTGCCCGGCAGGTTTACCTGAGCGAGCCGGGCTGCCTGCCCGAGCCGCCCCCTGCCGCCTTCGGGACCTCCGGCGAGCCGCCGCCGCCGTCGGCCTGCACCACTACCGCCTGGGCAACCGGCGAGCCGCCGCCGCCGTCGGCCTGCACCGCTACCGCCTGGGCGGCCGGCGAGCCGCCGCCACCATTGGCCTGCACCGCTACCGCCTGGGCGGCCGGCGGGCCGCCGCCACCATTGGCCTGCACCGCTACCGCTTGGGCGGTCGGCGGCCCGCCACCGCCGCTGGCCTGCGCCACTACCCCTTGGGCGGCCGGCGGGCCGCCGCCGCCATTGGCCTGCACCACTACAGCCTGGGTGGCCAGCGAGCCGCCGCCACCCCCGCAGGACGAGGCGGTTAGGGGCGTCCTGAGGCTTCCCGGCGCGAACCGCGAGGGACCCCGGCTGCGGCGCTGTGGCTGCATCTTCAGCTGCTGGTGCGCGGCAGCGGGCGGCCGGAGGAAGCGTGCCGCTGTCGTCAGGAGAGCAGCGGCGTCTCTGATATCACGCTGCTCTCGGAAGCGAAGAGCCAGTGAGCGGTGCCAAGGGGGCTCCCCGGTGAAGAAGCCCCGCCGAGAGGTGGAGGAGGAGCCGCGGACGTTACACTGCCCTCGGAAGCGGAGCGCCGACGAGCTGGGCCAAGCGGGATCCCCGGTGAAGAAGCCCCGCCGAGAGGTGGAGGGGGAGCCGCCGCTGCTGGGCGAGCAGGAGGACATGGAGACGGGCAACGTGGCCAGCCTCATCAGCATCTTCGGCTCCAGCTTCTCGGGACTGCTCACCAAGGAGCCCAAGGGCCGGCGACGGGCATCCCTTGGCAGCGGCGAGGCGGGGACAGGGACGCCCACCGAGACGGCGGCCGAGCCGGGACAGATCTGCTGCGACGAGCCGGTGCTGCGGACCCTCAACCCTTGGAGCACGGCCATTGTGGCCTTCTGACGAGCCGGCCATAGAGGCTAAACCATCCGCCGCGGCGAGATGGGACTGGCAGATTGACGGGCAGACGGAGACAGAGGTGACCCCTTCACCCCTTTTCCCGCATCCCCAGCCCGGCGGAGGAGGGCGGGCAGCGCCGCGGAGCTCCGGCGCCGGCGAGTCCCCACGCACGGGAAAGACCGCGGGACAACAGAAGCAGCAGCACTTCCCCCTTACGGCCCCGTCTGCCAGCACCCGTCCTCGGCGCACCCCGTCACTGCCCTCCCGGAATTCTCCTTCCAGGCTGGTCCACCGCCCGGGGGACGTTCCTCCCGGCTCCGTCTGCAGTTTAAGTTTGAAAGTATTAAATTTATTAAATAAAGTTTCTATTTTGGAAAGTTTTAGGTCAGAACTATTACATGGTGCTTTTTAAAAGTGTTTATTGAGAGAAACGAAGTTTACAGACGCTCTGATGGAAAGTCCTTGAGCCTGTTTCTTAGGCTTGGTAACTCCTGGCCTTTGTTGTATAAAGGCTTGGGGCTCCCCTAGGGTTTGTTGGGAGTTTTTGTTTTGGTTTTTTTTGTACAGTGTTCTTTAAGTGACGTATTTTGTTTTGTATAAAATGTAATTCTACGTGTACAACACGTATTAAATATTTTCATCTGTTACAAGCCTGGTCCCTGGTTGTGCCCCCGCCTGGCTGGGGGGGGAGGAGAGCCGCGGGGAGCCGGGCCCGCAGCAGCCAGGGGTGTGGTTGCTGCATGTCTGTGGCTGGATCCACCCTGCCTCGCTGGAGTCTCGGGGTGGGTTGGAGTCCAGTACCTCAGGGAGCCGGGGGAAGAAAGGGAACTTCTGCAAGGGTGGCTGGAGCCCTTCCCGGGGTCTTTCCGGTGCTCTGCTGCTTCTCTGGTTGTAGCTTCGTCCAAGGGCTGGAGCTGCTGTGGCGGTAGAGGTCTCACTCAGAAAGTACCTAGTGTGCAGAGTCACTTCGTGGGTGGAAGGCAGTTGCTAAAACCCACAAGAGCAGCTGCGCACAGTCCTGGCTCTGTGGTGTGGCCTGGCTGAGGGCTGGCCTCCAGCTTCCCCTGCTCAAAGGTCTAGGCTGGGGCGTGCAAGGGCTTCCCAGACATCACAGACAGCTGCTGTTCTGCTGGAGAGAGCTTCCAGTGCTGCCTCTTTGCTGCTACTTGCAGTGTAGGAACAATGAATATCAGGACCTGTTGTTTTGGTTTTGTTTTTTTTTTTTCTTCTTCCCCCATTATCAGTAAAGCTAACTGGGTTAGAGTTCCTGCTCTTGGGGTTGTGGAAAAGTTTGGCCTCCGCTTCACAGCAACTGTGGAGTGCCCTAAGGTGTTGTAATTAGACTGGATTGTGGGGGAATTCTTTTTTTCCTGCTTTTTGCTGGGAGATTCACTAGAGGTTCCTCTGCTCCTACTTAATGAACTTTTTAAACGGAGGATTGCATCTCTGCCGAGTCA
This sequence comes from Megaceryle maxima, assembly GCA_024605025.1. Lineage (NCBI taxonomy): Eukaryota > Metazoa > Chordata > Aves > Coraciiformes > Cerylidae > Megaceryle > Megaceryle maxima. Next base: position 57,316 of record JANHGN010007500.1, on the reverse strand, counting down.
AGGAAGATGTTTGTGTGCTGTAAAATGCAGGCTGGGATATCTGGCTGAACCTCGGGGGCCCAGCTGGGGTAGGAGAGCAGTGTGGGAGGTGAGCGATGACTGACATGAAGGTTTTCTGCTCGCTTCTGCTTTCTCTGGTGTGCCTGGACCTTGAAGGGGCGCTGGACTCACTGGCTGAGGTTTTACACCTTGTTTCTGTGAGGACTGGCAGTGTCAGGCTTGGTTCTCCTGAAGCACTAGGAAGATGAGCAGAAGACTTGTGACGGGGAGAAGCCTTCTGGTCTCGGGTGGCTTGGAGCTCTGTTAGTTCATAGCTCCCTATTCTTATGTAAAAGAGAAAGTCCTACCATCTTAATTTTCTTGATAATTGCACTTAATGGTGACATACAATTTTAGGCTGCTAGGCAACACCAAGGGAGTTGCATGGGATGAGGCATTTTCCACTTGATGACCTTTGGGAGGTGACGGGAAGGGCCTGTCCCTGCTTTGCTTAGAGTCTCCAGGAGAACTCTGCAGTCCAAATGTGTGGCTATCAGATGGGAGACACAATCACCTTGGGACCTCTTACTGGGGTAAGAGGAGAGCAGTGGGAGGAGAAGGGTGGCTGTGAAGGACTTGCTCCTCCAGCTCTCCTGGTCTCTTGCACAATGCGCTGCTCTGAAGGCACAGGTTGTTCTTGTGCGACAGAAGCTGGGCTGGAGGATGGAGATGGCCTTCTTCTCTACAAGCATGCCTTCTTTCCTGTGGCAAGAGAGAGCTTCAGTCCTGCTTCTCATTTGCCAGCAGCATCTCTGTGGAAGCAGATGGCTTTGCTCAGGGCTTGCATTCAGCTCCTATGTGCCAAAATGGGGTGGGAGCACTCCTGCTCTTGGCTGTTGCGGAGTTGATCAGGAGCATCTTGGCATTATCTAAAGGTTTTCTGGGCACTCAGCTGCTGGAAAAGTATCTGGTCCAGTTGGTTTGTGCAGCTCTGGTGTCCCTCTGCAGCCAAGACCCAACCTCCGTTTGGCACAGATCACCAGCAACGCTCATATCTATTCCATCTTCCAGAGGAGTTGTGCAACACCTTAATTGCCATTGGCCTCTGAAAATCCGTCAAAGACTACCCAGAGATGCTAACACAGCTCCCTGTGGCTGGCGTGACCTCTGCCAAGCTATCTGAGGTGAGCAAGTTCTCACCAGCTGATGACCATGGTGCTATGTCCCCAAAAGACCCGGTCCAGCTCCATCTGCTGCCAGAGCTGTCTCTGCTGTCTCAACATGCACCTCATTTGTTCCTGTGGCTGTGTTTTCATAACAAGTGGGGTTTGCTCCCTGGGATGCGCACCTCCCCAGGAGCTACCAGTGAGCGTGTGCGTGTTACTGAGGGGTCTGTACCTCCACTGGAAAAGGAGTCTCAAATTGAGAACAACCCCTGATGACAGCACAGTGTCACTTTTGGAATCTAGTTCTCTGCTTTGTTTTTTTTTTTTTTTTTTTTTTTTTTTTTTCCCCCTCCCTTGTGTCTGTTCTTTATTCCTATAATAATTTTTGCTTAAGTGGGGTCTGTTTTCCTTAATAGTTCCATCATGCTGCTTTGGTCCCTGGACTTTTCCTTTGGCTCATGGCACTGTCTTACATGGCTGCAGAGGTGAGGGTGATGGGATACGACAGCTGAGCAGGGAAGGGGGAGAGAAACTCAGGGAGAGGCTCAAGACCCAAACCTGCCCAGGCAAATGCTGGTGGAGGGAAGAGAAGTGCATAAATAAGCCAGATAAAAATAAAAACTTCCATCACTTGGAAGAGAAGGTGACTCCTATGGAAACTACCTCACGGGGTCGAGGAGGATATTACTTAATGGCAAGATGGCAGGATCCTCACCTTCCTATAATAGCAATGAGCTGTTGGAAGCGCTCGCCTGGGCTGCTGCAACTCCCTGCCCCAGATTAGCTCAGGTGCCCTGAGAGCCTAGAAGTGGAGAGGTGCTGGGAAAATCCCTTAGTGCAGCAGAGAGTGGGATAGGTGCCAGGGGAGGGAGCTGGGACTGTGGCTGCCTGAGGAGAAGGGCAAGAATCAGGCTTTCGCTTTTCTCCTGCTGTAATCATTGCGGGAACAGCGATCATGGGTTGCAGCTCCAGGCGGGTGAACTGCAGGTCCCATCAGGGATACCTTCTGGAGAGAGGCAATTGCTTGAAACCGGGTCTTGCCAATAAGGGAGTGTTAATGGTGTGAATCATCTCGGCCTTTGAAGGGATGGCCGCACGCCTGTCCTGGGCCAGAGGCCAGCCAGAGGCCATGGGCTAGGAGGTGATGGGCAGTGAGGAGCCAAGGCTCACAGGGGGCTCCGGATTTCACTCCAGATGCTCTTGCTCCCTGCTGGCCTGATGCCACCCAGCTTTGCCTGCCCATCCCTCCTCTCCTGGGGCAGGAGAAGGGGAGGAAGGCTCTGCACACTCATTGCTCCAGCATCCTGTGTCAGCACTCAGGAATCCAGTGAGCTGCTGGGAGGGAGGCAGCCAGCGCCATGGGGCTGAGTGCCTGCTGGGGCCTCTCTCTGCCTGGGGAGCTGGGGGGAAGCCCTGGAGTGGGTCGAGGATGATTTGCCAAGGCTTAAACCCCAGGGCAGGTTTTTTTTGGGGGGAGGGAGGGGTGCAGAAGTGCTTTGTCGCAGTACTTCTTGCTTAAATGGTGGCTCAAAAGTCTGGGTGGAGGCATGTCTGGATGCCCCCCCAAGCCTCATGCCGCTGCGAGGAGCTTGCATCTGTCTCCAATGTACTGTGCTTGCCGGAGATGCTTTGCCAATATATATTTAGGGTGGGTGGAGAGAGCCCCTTCCCTGGTCCCCAGCGGGCTGGAGGGTGCTTGCAGGGGAGCAGAGGCTTGTCCTCACCACTCTCCCTGGGCAGGGACAGGCTCAGGGTGTGCCCGGGCAGGATGCTCTCAGCCCGGGAGGAGCTGTGTGTGGGGAAAAGAGGGAAGGCAGTGAAGCTCTCTGGCAGGGCTGAGCCTGCTGGCAAGGCTCGCAGAAAACCCCAGGGCTTCTTCCAAGGAGCCATCCAAGTGCCTTTGTGAGGCTGGAGCGGGGCATAGAGAGGGATTGGCACTGTGAGGGGGTGGCTGGCAGGGGGGAGAGGTTGTCTGGAAGGTGCTTTGGCATGGAGGGACCCCAATGGAGGAGAGCTATTCCAGGCCAGCGTGGGTCCAGGAGACAGGGTCACGGCCAGGCGAGTGCCAGGATGCAGCAACAAACAGAAACAACTCTATTCTCCTGGTCTTCTAGTTGTGATTTTTGCTCCCGACATGAAAACCCTGCAGGGCCCCCCCCCGCCCCCCTTCTCCCCAGCTGGGCGAGGGCTGGCCTGGCCGCGGTAATGAAATGCAGAGCTGCTTGAGAGAGCAGGGGCGGGGGGAAAGGGCTCTGTTTGAGGTTTTGTGCCTCTGGTTTCCTCTGGCCCTCTCTCCCCGCGGGGTGATTTATTGGTGATGGAACCTAGGGAGAGGGGGAGGGAAGGGCTTGGAACTGTAGGCAAATAGTCAGTCGTCATGATTTCTCAAGCACTCATGGAAGGTAGTCTCTTCTGGCCCAGCCCAGCCTGTGGGGCTTCTCCATGGCAGGAGAGGGGGATGGTTCATTTTTTTTTCTCTTTCCTGCAGCTGCATCCAAGGAAGCCAGCCAGGCCTTTCCCAGGCTGGTGGAGATGTGGAGGTACTGGGTGCTGCTGACCTGTTTTTGGGCAACAACATAGGGCAGCTGCCATGCTGGAGGCACTGCCAGGCTGCAACCTGCGTGGCTGCAGATGCATTTGCTACCTGCCTGCAGCTACCCTGGCTCAGCCCGGCCTTTCCCTTAAGCCAGGCTTTAGGCTCTGCCGTGTTGTTCTGGCACCGTCAGAATCAAGATGTCCCTCCCGTGTGAGATGCTCCCGTGTGCTGCCGTGTTGCAGGGTGACCTCCTGCCTGGGAGAAGCAGGCAGGGCTGCCTGTCGTTCCTGCTCACTACTCTGCTTGGGAATGTGTGTGGTTTCCTAGGGGGAAGGTCTCCTCCTCCTCCTTGCCTCTACTGACAGCGTCTGACCTCAGCTGTCGTCCCTGGTGGTGCCGGGGATTAATCTGAGCCTCGGGACAGGTTGAGGCATGTCCAAGGCGGAGGAGACCTTCATGTGTACAGACACAGAGGAAGGAACAAAAACAATTCCCAGGGAAATATATTCCTGCTGCTTTTCCTGGCAGTGAGCAGAGTGGGAGGAAAAGACCTTGCTATAAATTGCTTGCAGGAGACTCGAGCCCTGGATTTGCTTCCCCTTGGCCTCCAGCACCCCATGAAGCTCAACCCTCCACCCCAGACCCACATGGGGAAAGCCATAAAGCATGCTTGACCCCCAGTGTCCTGCTCAGCATCCCCAGGCTCTGCTCAGCCAAGGCATCGCTTCCAACACTCACTGCCCGCCAAGCTCCGGAGCCTTTACTTTTTGCATTTAAAAAGCAAAGGGGACCTCCCTATCCTGGAGCAGCAAGGCAGGAGCTGCTGGTGGACTCTGCCCTTCTGACCTCGGCCGCCCTCCTCCTCCTCCTGCCACTGTTTGCTTTGGCAAGCCCCAGGGTTCACCCCTCCAGCAGAGCCCTGCGGTCATGGGCCAGGCAGAGCAGGAGGGGAAGCTGGAGGCGTAGAGCAAGGAGAAAGGAGAACAGGGAGGGAAATGGAGAAGTAGATGGCTCGCTGGGTGGATGGGTCACGCTGGCCCTGCCATGAAGGTCAGGAAGGACACGGCTCGCTCGGAAATCTGGAGGGTGGGCTGGGAAAGGCAGGAAACAGGAGAGAGTGCAGGAAGGAGGGAGCGTGTCTGGAATGGGGTGCGGTGGTGGGAGACCCAGTACTGTGCCAGGTTTAGTCTGTGGGAGTTGTATGGGTGCCTGCTGCCCTTGTCCCGGGGCTGGGGGGTCTGGCATGCCATGGTGCTCTGCTGCACTCCTGGAGCAAACAGAAAGATGCAGGCACTGTGGCACAGGCAGCAAGGCAGCAGCAGCTCCTCCTGTGCCACCCCTCATGGATTTGGGGTCCCATCACTATAGCAGGAGGAGGAAGCGGATGTTTTGGCAGCAGAAGGTAAAGAAATACCCACTGGCCACGTCCTGCTCAGTTTCCTGGGTTTGCAGGAGTAAACCCAGGAACCGAGGAGCACAGGCGGGTGGGCTTTGCCAGCACACGCTGTGCTCCATCCAAGCTCTCTGCATCCCTTGGCATGGTGGAGGTGGTGGGAGCATGAGGTGATGGAAGAACTAAGCCAGGACCTGGGGCAGAAGGCAGGTTTGCCCCCACAGTGCAGTGCTGAGGGTACCGAGCATCCTTGCCTTGCTGCAACCCAGCAGAGGGGAGCTGCAGGAGCAGCTCAGTGTTATGTCTCCATGGTAATGGGGCTGCTGTTTTTCAAGGCATGAGGAATTTATGTGTTTTTTCACCCGGCACTGGCCCAGGGCAGCATTTTACGGGAGCCAGAGCGCAACGTCACAAGCAGCCGCAGTCCTGCAGGGATGGGGGACATGTGAGGATCATTGGGCCATCCTCACCTCTCTGGGGTGAGGGTGAAACCCCCAGACCCAAATCTCACCCTTGACCCAGGCCACCCTCAGGGCAAGGGTGCAGGGTGGGCAGGGCAGGGCAGAGCCCATTTGCAGCTCCACTTGCTCCTGAGGGAATATTTGACCCTGTGGGCCCTTGGCACGATGGAGAGCCTGGGAGGAGCTGCATCCGGAGGAAGGCATGTCTCCCATGGGAAAGCTGGAGGGACGGAAGGACGGACAAGGGAGGGAACCAGGGCTTTTTTTCCCTCCTCTGTGGCGTGGTGCAGCTGGTCAGAGAGTTGCAAAAAGCTTACTTGATGTTAAAGTTGGGATTTACCTTGTGCAGGGCTGGCAGGGTCATGGTCCCCTTCCTGGCTCTGGCATTCAGTGAGGGTTGGTGGCAGCACCTATCGGCAATCAGCACCGTGCCACTTGCTTAATTGCTGGGGGCAGCAGGTGGCCCTGCCCTGTGGCTTTTGCATTAATGGAAAGCAAATGTCATGAGGGAGCTGGGTAAAAGCCACACTGGATATTCATGGCATCATTCTTCCATCCTTTTTCAGAGCCAGTGAGCCTGTTGCAGGGTGAATTTCTTCCCACCTTACCCTTTTCCAGGGAGAACTGATGCATTTTATATTGAAAAGCAAATTTGCAAGTAGGTGGCCAGGGCCATGAACACCTCCCGTTTGCCCTTGTCCCCTTTTGGCTTGTGGAGTGCCCTGTGTGTGCTGGGCACGCCAAAATTCTCTCCCTGGAAAGGGCAATGGAGTGAGTGTTTGCCTTCAGCTTGGGAAAGAGTGACATGATGTCCCTGGTCAGTGGCCAGGTGGGGAGGTATTGGCTGCCCTGGGTTTCAAGCGGTGGCAGGGAGCTGGGAGAGCACCAGGAGACACTTTCCTAGGGGGGGTAGTATGTGAGCAGGAGGGATAGCTGTTAAAAATAAATAGGGTGACAAGTTGCAGGAGGAAGGAGCCACCCCTTGGGTACTCACAGCCCTCCCTGGGCTTTTAAAAATGTCACCCTCACAGGTTAGCAAAAGAAAAAGGAAGAAAACTCCTACCATTTTCAAGGTACCTCCTGGCTTTTCCTGGCACCGGTGGGTGCTTGAGGGGTGCTGGAGATGCCACGGTGGACCCCAGTGCCATCCCAGTGGTGAGGACCCTCCAGCCACATTTGCTGGGTGAGGACACTGCACTTTCCCACACCCCATGCTGGGACATGGCTGTCCCCCTCTGCCACATGGCACTGGTGAGGGGCACCAGCTGGGCTGCTGGAAGAGAATGGGATGATACATGCCCAGTCCATGGTGGAGAGCAGGCACACACTGCCAGAGGTGACATGTCAGGTGGTAAAGCAGTTTGGGTCCACCCGTGCCACCATCACCAGCTTGGAGGCTGGTGGCAGGGCAGTTCAACTCCCTGGAGGACCTGAGCTGGAAGACGGCAACATTTTGCGCCAGTGGCAGCATGACCCCCTCTCTGGAGCTGAGGAAGTCATGGTGCTGCGGTCATGAAGAACTGTCCATCCATATCCATCCTTGTAAAGCTTTCCAGGTGGGAAGAAGCTCTGGAGTGATGGCTTGACATGGGGAGAGTGCCTTGTGCCCAGCCATGGCTCACTCTGGTGCTTTTTTGGAGCACAGCTGTTGGGGGAAAGCAGACAGAGCACAAAGGCAGCCACTGCATCCCCCTGTGGCTCCTTGCATGGCTGGCTACATGTCACTTCTCATTAGATCAGGGGTACAGGAGTCTGGAAGTGACCTTGAGAAATGGTGTGAGTGACCTTCAAGCAAGCCTGGAGATCTCCTGGTGAGAGATGGGGTAGGCTTCACCCTCAGAAGACTCAAACCCCATGAGATTAGAGGCTGCTGCTTTAGGGACCCTGCTGCTTTAGGGACCTGATTGCCATTCAGGGAGGTCTCCAGTTAAGGTGGTGTTACCCAAAAGCAGCCACATCAATGCATCTGTTTAGAGAAGGGTGTTTTGTGTCTGTAAGGGCAGATGAGAGGACATGCTGCGGGCTGGCCAGGTGAGGTGCAACCTGCTGCTGTCTTTACTGGAGCTGGTGGCCTGCAACTTGTCCCTACAAGTACCTACACCATGATTCATGTCTCCTGCTAAAGACCAGCATGACTGCACATGGAAATCAGGGTGAATTCTTTTGGTCATGCCAGGGGCAGAAGATTCATCCTCCTCTCTCCTGCTCCTCCTTTGCCCCGAGAGTTCCCACGGTAGCAGCCAAACAGGCGCTTATCTCTGGTGACACGCGCGTGGGAACAAGGGCACTGACCCATCCATCATCAGATGTGCTTCAAAGCACTCGGCTCCACTGGGCGGAATGCAGGTGACAGCCCTGCGCCTCCCAAAACGTGGTGGCCAGCTCATTCTGCAAACAGGTACATTAGTGTCGAAGGCTGTGGCAATGCTTCAAGGCCAGGTTTGGGGCCAGGATCCCCTGGGAAAGTTGGGCTCATCCCCCACCCAGCCATGGCCAGCTCTCTAGGATGTAGCTCAGCCAGGAAAGGTAGATGAAAAGCTGGACATGAGCTGGCATTGTGCACTGGCAGCCCAGAAGCCAATGGTACTCTTGGCTGCATCCCCAGCAGTGTGGACAGCAGGTCCAGGGAGGGGATTCTGCCCCTCTACTCCACCCTGGGGAGAATCCCCCTGCAGTGCTGGGTCCAGCTCTGGAGTCCTCAGCACAGGAGAGACAGGGACCTGTTGGAGCGGGGCCAGAGGAGCCACAGCAATGATGGGAGGGCTGGAACCCCTCTGCTGTGAGACCAGGCCGAGGAAGTTGGGGTTGTTCAGCCTGGAGAAGAGAAGGCTCCAGGGAGACCTTACTGCAGCCTTTCAGTACTTAAAGGGGCCTTTAAGGAAGATGGGGACAGACGTTTTGTCAGGGCCTGTTGTGACAGGACAAGGGGAGGGGAGATTTAGACTGGAGAGAAGGAAGAATTTTTTTACACTGAGGGTGGTGAGACCGTGGCCCAGGTTGCCCAGAGGGGTGGTGGTGAGGTTGGCCAGGGCTCTGAGCAACCTGCTGTAGTTGCAGATGTCCCTGCTCACTGTAGGGGGACTGGACTAGGTGACCTTCAAAAGTCCCTTTCATCCCGAAATAATAATTTTTAAAAACCCAAAGGCAACTGTTTCAAAGCTTTCAGTAACATACAGATAACACCAGAGCCTTTGGGTGTAACACTTGGTGACTGTAATACTTGGTGACTTTGTCCCGCTGCTGCCCACTAAAGCCCTGGGTGAGAAGATGTGGGAAAAGACACGACCTAACTGGAAGCCGGCTGTAAATGGAGTGCCTCTGATTTCGTTTCCTTGTACAGCAAAGCCCTCTCGTGGAGGTCGGCAGTAGCTTGCCGGAGAAGAACCGGCTGCCGAGATACACTGCTTCTTCCCAGAGACCCAGTCTTCTCCCTGGGACAACGTCCCTTCGGGACCCGCAGGCAGTTATTAACAGGGCTGTCCAGCGGCCCCAGTATAAGAGCACATGGGGCAGACCCGAATGTGCCATCGGACCCCCAAAGTGCCCATCTGCACGTCAGCTTTGAGGGGCTGTATTTCATGTCATGTGGGGAGTGTCATGTTTTTCTGAGCTGCCGCTGAACCTACTCTCCTGGCTCTGTTTAGGAGATGCTCAGCACCCGGTGGGGTGGCCCTGTCCCTCAGTATGTGCCTCAGAAAATGGGAATGGTTGTGACTTTGACTTTCCTTATGGACCACCACTTTTGGGGACACCCCAAGGCACCCTCAGTCTGTAGCATCTGTGACTGGGATCTGTGATGCTGGGATGGGACAACTTGTGCTTACTCCGTGGTTGCTCCAGCCCCATGTCCTGAGCATAGATAATTCCCTGGTGGGTGATGTCAGCCTACGTTCCTTCTGGTGGTGTAAAGCTCCTAGAGAGAGCTGCCACAGTGGTGAGTGGCTTTGTGTTTCTCTGCACACCCCGGCAGGGTCCCTGTCCTGTCCTGCCCTCTGCTCCAAGGTGGCACTTTATTTACTGCAGCATATCTCAGTTCACTTGAGAGCACCACTGTTGTGTCACCCCTGGGCTGCCCACACTAGGTGTAACCAGTGCCCCATCACTCAGCAGCTCTGCTGCTTCACTCAGCCTGAGTCACCTGCTTGCAAGCAAATATCTTCTCCAATGCATACAGCAGGTTTAGCTCTTTGGATTCAGGGGAGACAAGCCATTTCTTTACCTGCAAAGCTGGCTAGTTGATGACAGGATCCTAAGTGGCCTCACCTGGGCTTTCCACCCACACCCTATACCAAAGGCTATATTTAAGCTCAGCCCAGGGTTCTTAGTTTCTAGCAGGGTTGTCTGGTGGATTCTTTTGCTCATGTGAGGTTTCCTCTTAGCCCTACCTGCAGCCTGGTCTTTGAAAGCAGGGAGCATGGTCAATCTGAAACAGCATCTTCTGCCCTGCTTATAGCTAAGGGCAATACTTCAGGGAAGGTTTGATTCTCCAAAGCCTAAGCTATGAGGGTAGGTGGTGGGTTTTGTGTTGAGCCCGGGGTGGGGGGGAATCTAGCTGCTGCAGCATATGGCAGCAATTGTAGAGCAGAGTCCTTTGCCTGGCTGTATATAAGCACTGAAGTGTCTGGAACAGTAGATAAGTAACTCTAAGGGGTTGCTTGCATTTTATTTTGAAGCACTGTTTACTGGTCACCTTGCACACTCCTCTGTGAGCACTCAAGTCCTGGTTTTAATTCCAGCTGAGTAACTACATCCTGCTGTCATCAAATGCCTACCTCTGCCGTAGCCTCCCTACCCTTGATCTTTTGCAGCCCCCACTGAAGGGGGTATTTTCCCTCTGGGAACTTCTCTGATGCTGCTGATAGTAGCTGGGTGCCCTTCCACCCCACTCCTGGCTCCATCACAGTGGTGAGTGAGGGGTGCCCTTGTGTTTTGAGAGGATCAATAACTTATGCCTACTAAAACCCATTGAATCCCCAGTAACTGGGCTTTTACTTTGCACTGCCTGAGTGCTCAATTCCCTTTGTCCTGACTGAGTTTAATTCCTCATGTTGGGTATGTTTAAGTAATTTTCTTGCACTTCTACTTAAACAAAAATTGCATGCTGGTTGCATTTAAATTGTACAGTTGCCACCTCCTCGCCTGGGGGCTGACAGCAGGTTATGCAAATATTTAGTGTTTCGGCTCAACTGGCACCAGCTTTTTGGTTTCTCCAGCCCACCTTCTCTGCTGGCACTTTGCATGCTGTGGCCTTGAGCAAGATGTCAGCGGGGGCTTGTTCCTTGATCTCTGTGGGTGGCTCTGGGGGCTGACTTAACAGCACTTGTTGGAGGGTGATGGGTAAAATAGCACGAGTGCATCTGGGTGAAGATTGGGTGCATTTGCGTGGGGAGCAAAGCCATGTGCAGTCTTGCTGAAACATTGTTTTTTTTTCTCAGGTGGGTTGTTGGGTAGGACTTTGGTGGCCTGGTGAGGCTGGTTTCTGGTGGGTTGTTGTGGAAGGAGAGCTGGGCTGTCCATAGGCTTGTCTCCTGTGGAGCATTCTCTGTACCCACCACAGGCATTTTCACTTAGCTCCTGGGTGCCGTGTGCCTGGTGATGTTTCCTCACCCTGCTGAACTGGGATGAGTGTCCTCTGTGGCCAAGCCGGCAGGTGGGGCTCCTGCCCACAGCGAGCTGCTCCAGAGAAGGCTGGAGAGCTGGGCAGCCCGGGGCAGGCAGCACTGGTGGTGATGCAGGGATGCTTACTGGCCGCACTCCCTTGTAAAGAATTTTTGGTCCATTGCACAGGCTTTTTTTTTTTTGCCTTCTGATTGTCTCAGCAGTTGAACTTAACATTTCCTTGAGGCTTTCCCTGCAGTTCTGTGCCTGCTCACACACATGGTCACTTGGGGTGAACCACCTCTGCTCAGCTTCACCTCCTGTTGCTTGGCCCAAACCTGACCTCTGAGCTGCTCCTAGGGAGGATCTGGGGCAAAGGGATGTCTGGGGGATCCTTTCCCCTTGAAGGTGTCCTCATGAGTTACACTGTGTGGGATTTATGCAGTGAGTTGTCAGGTCTCAGCACCCTTGGGTGGATGTGTTCACCCTTGGCAGTGTTGTTGACCCTTTCTGCTGGTCCGGAGGCTGAACTCTGGGGAGGGCCAGCTCGGAGGACAGGCACCTTGCTCCATCAGTTCCTAGGCAGACCCTGGTCTGCTGTCACTGAGCATGGGTTTGCTTTTTCAGGCGGCTTCTCACTGACATTTTTTAAACTAAAAGTGGTCTGCAGCCAGACACTTGTGATGAATCAGTGCAAGGTTGCTTCATGAAGATTTTAGGTCAGGAGAACCCTGTGGCTGAATGCTCCCACCCTATTATGTCCTTTCTGCTCCTGCTGTGTCTGAGCACCCTTATGTGGCTCTCCTGCCTGCAGCCATATGGGATGTCCCACCAGCAGCAGCTACCTGGTTTCTGGCCTGCTGTAAATGAACCTCCTGGCACCTGTCTCTTTGCAATCCAGGAGTCTGCTTGTACCAGGGTCTCCCTGCTCCTCTCCCCATCTGGACCCTGGCACCCTCACACCCCTCGCCAGCTGTCTTTTTTATTTGCCCAGACACAACATTAATTTTAATTGTTCAGCAACATCTCCTTCTTTGATCAATTACCCTCTGCCATCTCCAAAGTAATAAAATAAATATCTCATGGGCATAGAATGAGTTGATTGAAATTAATGATTCTCATTGTCTTGCTCAAGCTGCAAAATAGTCTCTTCCAGCTGCTGTCACTCTTGGCTCCCCTCTGCTCTTGTCCTGTTTGGTAGCTTCCTGGGGGAGATCTCTGCTCTAAGGGACTCAATGTCTTGAGGAACAGCCTGGGGCTTCTGGGGTCAGGGACCTGGGGCCACCAGACAGCTATGAGATGGTTGTCAGCATCATTAGCTGCTGTGCTGTCTAGAAACTGCTGCTGAGCTCAGCCCTCCTCTTGGAGGTGAGCAGGTGTGCTCTGTGCCCCATCTTGCACACCTCTTGTTGGCAGGTGGATGAGGCTGGGGGTGGAGTCTGGCCAGATCCTCTCCCCTCTGGGCCATGGAGTTGGAGTCAGCATATCTGCTGGATATTTTCTGGGGTGAAGGAAAAGGAGGCCTGAGAGGTGAACTGAAGCTGCTTTGCTGTAAAATCACCTGTGGCCCAAGGAGGGCTTAGGACTCTGATATGAGGTCCAAAGGGCTTCAGCTGAAAGCAGCAGGGTCCAGATGCACAAGCTGTGTGGAGCAGTGGTAAGCAGGGGAACTTCTTGCTGTAGGGTGCTGTGGATACTTAAAAAAATCTGAGCTCAAGAGGTGGTGAAAAAGTCTGTAAAGAAAAGACCATGGAGGACTAACAAATAAAAATGACCCTATACTGTACCTGGGAGAGCATTTGGGGAAGTATCACTGCATGCTTGCCCTGTTCTCATCCACTTCTCTAAGCATGCTGGCTGTGGTAGGAGGTGGAGGGTTGAAATTTGGTCTGCCCAGATGCTCTTCTGGGTCTGAGGATGTCAGCCCTTTTGCTTTCTGCCCAAGCTACTAGGGCTTGGGCTTGCCAGGAGCTTTTCTTTGTGCTCTGCCACGATGTTTGCAGGCTTTGAGAGCTGAGAGGTCATCAGAGGTGATAGCACTGCCCAGTGGCAGGCTGAGGAGGCTGGGGACTGTCTTGCTGATTCTAACTCATGGTTTTCATAACCTAGATGTGTGTTAAGGGCTCCTGGTGATGATATGGTATGTGATAAGGCATATTAGAGGAGGTTTATGCCATTATGAAGCATAGTGGAAGGGGTACAGAGAGCAATGGGCTCTGGGAGGCACTGGTTCACTAGCCCATCTGTTTTTCTTGAGCATTTCTCCTCACTGACAGCAGTTGCGTTGGATTTGAGCAGTCATTTTTCCTGGCTGCTGGGGATGATGTGCTGCCTTCACAGAATCACAGAAGGGGAGGGATTGGAAGGCACCTCTGGTGATCATCTTGTCCAACTCCCCTGCTACAGCAGGATCACCCAAAGCATGTTGACCAGGATGGCATTGTCCAGGCGGGTTTGGAATTTCTCCAGAGAAGGAGACTCCACAACCTCTCTGGGCAGCCTGGGCCAGGCTCTAGCATCTTCCCAGGGAAGAATTTTTTTCCTCATGGTAATACAGAATTTCCTGTGTTCCAGTTTGTGCCCATCGCCCCTTGTCCTGTCACTGGACACCACTGAAAAGAGTCTGGCCCCATCCTCTTGCATCCCTGCCCTTTAGATATTGATCAGATTTCCTCTCAGTCTTGTCTTCTCCAGGATAAACAGCCTCAGGCCTCTCAGCCTTTCATTGGCACAGAGATGCTCCAGTCCCCTGCATGGCAAACTTGGGGACTCCTTACAAAAATACCTGGGAAGGTCAGATTTCCTTATCTCTGTCGGTGCTTGGGGTCTAAGCTGGGATATGCTGCTTATGGAGCTCCTCAGAATGCTGAGTGGTGGCAGGTTTGGGGCTTGCCTGATGATCCACCTGCAAACAAAGGGTGGCTGAGAGGGACTGATCAGATCTGACTCCAAAAAGTGGGTCTGAGGAAAGGGGACCTGTTCAATAAGTCTCCCTGTTCTCAAGCTGTGGTGCTGTGTGGCCAGGTATGTAAGCCAGCAGTGGTAAGTTTTATCTAGGGAAGACAATCCCCCTTTCCTTATTCCAGTCCTGTGAAGAAAGGCTGCATTTATTAATTTTCCTCCCACCCTCTGTACTCCCCAGCCACCAGTGAGCAGAAAGCTGCTGGAGCAGCAACCAGATCTCTCCACAAGGGCAACTTCAGATACTACTTTTCTGATGCTGCCTTTTTGACAAGTGGATATCCAGCCATCCTGCCCAAGTACTTGCTGGGGTGACATCCTAGCCCACCAGTCCTCTGGAGAGCAGCTGGGCATGGTCACTGGTGAGTGAAATCAAATATGCGCGTATTGGGAACACTGGTGTCATACTGGGAATGCAGTGCTCTGAGAGCAGGCTGCTCACCTAGGAGGATGCAGACCTCCTGCTCACAGGGATAAGGCTCACTTGCACTGTGGGGTGGTGTAAATGGCCTCAAAATGAGTAAGTGGAAATAGAGCAAGTGTTGCTCTTTCCTTGTCCCAGAATGGTCCATACAGCAGAAAGTGGCCATCATTGACTTTCCTGGCTGAGAGGGGACCCAGCTCCAAGGCTTGTCCCTGTGTGACACCTGGGCCATGCCTGCTCACAGCCTCACTTTTGGAGTGACTCATGACACCAGGTGCTATTACTGGAGCACAGAAAAGTTGCTGCATCTCCTTGGTTTCCCTCTGTTCTGCCAAAACAGCACCCAACCCATGGCCTTGGGAAGGACAAAACCACTCTATGAAGCCCATGTCCTTGGGCAGCAGCTCCCTGGTGGACACCCCTGTGGAAAGCCACCTGGGAAGGGATGGTTTTTCCCACCCCTGGCCAGGATGGATGCTCTTCACTGTTCATGTCACTGTGTTGTTTTCAGCTCACTTGAGTCCTTGCTCTCAATTAGTTGTGTGGTGATGAGTCCTTCAGGTTAATTGCATATTGTATCTTAAAAACAAAAGAGAAGATCTGCCTGTTGTTCTAAGCTCATTGTGCTTTGGTATGAATTCAGGGCTGTTTGCGTTAGCTTTTGTTGCAATGGAGACAGCAGAACCACTCCTACCTCTCATCCCAGTATTGCTCACTCCTAAGTCCTTGCTCTTCTCAGTCTCATTGTGACTGGGAGCTCTGCAGTCACCTGTTGGCCTGATGCCCTGGTCTGCTTCTCCCTGTCCCCCATGGAGCTGGGATGGGTAGTGGGCCGGTCCTACCTAAAGCTGATGCTTCCCCAAGCACCAGTTGAGCCCTGCTGAAGCTGATTCCCACCACAGCATCCCCCCAGCCAGCAGCTTGTAGAGCCTGGCACTGTGCTTTTGCTGCTCTGGGGGCCTCTGCAATAGTGAAGACACTGAATCCTCCATCTTCTCTCCAAGCAGCTGCAATACAGGTAGTGCCCAGCAATACATGTGTGAATCAGTCATGGCCTTGGCCAGGGGACTTTGTTCATCAGTCAACAAGAGATGTCAGCTGCCCTTATTCTTCTCGTGTAACTGGTGTGGGTTCTTTAGTCTCAGCCACAGCCGTCCTCTGGTTCTTCAACAGCCACAGCTCTGGGCTTTTAATGCCACCAGATGCTTGGGCTGGTGCTGAATTTTGAATATGCCAATTGTCTGTTGCTTGTTCCTATTTTGTATTGATGCCCTTATTGGCTTCTGATGGCTGAATTCAGTTTATGGCTTTGGAGGCTGCTGATTTGGTGTTTTTTAGACTCTTGTTCAGGGTGTTTTGGGCTGAAGCATTTGAAAAATTCAGAAAAAAAAAAAAAAAAGCAATATTGTCTTTTTCTTGGAATTCTTGCTGTAAACTATTTGTCCCTTGGGGAAATACTTCCAATGCAGAAGGCCTTCTGGTATGTGTCCTGTGGGTTCTTCTAAGGACTTGTAAAGTCCTACTTTTAGCATTAAATCTGTTTTTGTCACTGTAATAAAACTGTCTGTCCTGTGGTTACTTGTACCTTTTGTAAAGTTGGAGGTGACCATGATATTGGAGAATCAGACTGTGTTGGAAGGGACCTTTCAAGGTCATTTAGTCCAACTCCCCTGCAAGGAGCAGGGACATCTGCAACTAGAGCAGGTTGCTTAGAGCCATGTTCAATCTCACCTAGAATGGTTCCAGGGATGGGGCGTTGACCACTTCTCTGGGTGACCTCTGCCAGTGTCTCGCCACCCTCAGTGTAAAAATGTCTCCCATCTATCTTTGTTCAGTTTAAAACCACTTAGTTTTCTGGGGCTGTGGTATGAATCCTCTTTGTAACCGAGTTGGACCTCTTTTGACATAGCTATCTATGGATCAGGGCAGAAATTATTTTCCTTGGCACCCGAGGCAGGGGAAGCCTGCAGACTGCCTCATGATGAGCATAGGGGGAACAGGGGTGGGGGGGGGCACATGGTTAAGGGAAGTGCATGAACATTCAGGCTACATCAATTTAGTTTTCCTGGAGCTGACAAAACAGTTTTCCCCATTAGAAAATTGCAGTGCTTCAGTGCTCTGCTGTCTCAGATGGCAAATAAAAGGGGATTATTCAGTATAGAAGTTACATTGTGTTTTGGAGTGCTCCCTGAGTTGAAAAACCTTTCACTCCCAGATGCATTGAAGTGACCTAAAAGGCTGGACCTGAGCAAGCCCAGCCCAGAGCTGTATCTCTCCTGGTAGCACAGTCAGTGTAAGGGAGGCTAATCTGATGGCTTGTCCCTGCTCTCTGCATGGGCAGTGCTATGACAGAGAAATGCATCTTTGTTTGCCATCACAAATGTTTAGTGCCCTCCTAAAGACCCCTGGGTAGGTGACAAATATGTCCCTGAGGGTATTTAAAGCTGTATCTGCTATGGAGATGGGCAGAAGTCTGTCTCTCCTGGGCTCTTGCACCCTTAGAGTGGTCTTGGTCCCTAATAAGCCAAAAGGGCTTTGCAGCCTTCATGATGCCATCAGAGCCTGGCATAGGGCTTCTGCAAGCTCTGCTTTGCCCTTCATCCTTTCCCTTGGCAGGAGAGTGAGGGAGGGACAGCCCAGGAGTCCTGAGGCAAGAGGAAAAAGCTGGTGCCAAAGCCTTCCCTCACCATGCTACATCACCAGTCTGTGAGCAGAGGCTCTTAATGGGATTCTGGGTGATGATGGCTGCATCCATCTGCCTTTCAACTGTAGCAAGATATCCTTTCACTGTCCATGCCTGCCAGGCTTTCTGCTGCTTTGGGGTGTCCCACTTGGCTCATTTCTCTGGCAGCATCTCCTTGCAGGGAGTAATTAGCTCTGTGCTGGAGCAGTCAATATTGCTGCTGAGTTAAATGGAGGGGAGCATGATGCTGCTGTGTGCCATCTGGGTGGGGGGATGAGACCCCCCCAGGGGCTTGCCTAGCTAAGTCTCTCTGCTGGTTGTAATTACAGGCTGGTCTGGCAGGAGACCTTGTGGGCAGGACTGCTCCCAGGGTGGCAGAGATGGCAGGGGAGCCACAGCTTTTGCTGCAAATGAGCCCCACCAGGGCTTTGAAGAAGCTGCTGTGCTGGTAATGCCTTGGTCCCAGGATAGCAGTGAGCCGGTGCAGGGGGAAAATATTCTTTTTGGGGTTGAAAGATATTTTTGCCAAAGTAATTGGCTGCCCAGCTCCCTTGGAGGCTAGTGGCTGTGCCCGGCATCCCCCAGAGAGGGCTGTGATGTACTGAGAGGACTTGGAGTGTTCGTGCACCCACCCTCTAGGACCATAGCCTTCCAGGCTGGAAGGCTGTGTGTAGAGCACGGGAGATATACAGATATATATGTGTGTATAGGTAAGATGGAGCAAGTCCCAGGCTGCAGCATGAAAGCCATGGCAAGGGCTGGGTTGGGGCTGGAGCTGCCTCGGAGGGCTTTGGCTCCTTCTAAAGCCACCCATGGGGGTTGCTTTGCTATGTGATGGAGAAAGGGTCTTGGGAGCACTGACACACTCTGCTCTCAGTTGAAAATGTGAAATACTCCCCTTGGTGCTCATTGCAGAGCAGGGAGGAAAAGGAAATTAATGTTCTCCTTGGGCTTTTTCTGAGGGCATGAGAGAAACAATGGGAGCAGGAAGAGCTAGGAGAGGAAGTGATTCATATGTTTAATTTGTCCTTCAGTTCCTATTATCACTTTTTATTTGTGTTACACGACAGCATTCAAAGGCCCCAGCTGAGCTCGGTGCCCTACACGTGCAGCTGTTGCTTAGTCTGGCGTGGGAGGAGCAGCGAGGAGGGTGATGAGCACCCTTCATCTGCAGGGAAACTGAAGCATGGGCTGGCAAAATGTCTCTGCTGGCTGAGTAGGGGCTGCACTGAGCTTTTCTCTTTATTTCTGTCAAGAAATGGGCAGTGAAGAGGGTAAGGGAGGTGATTCCTTGAGGGACGTTATATAAGTTGCCTTGGTATAAATCGCTCTCCATCCATGGACATTTCTGCTACGTTTGGGGCCATATTTGCCTCTTTCCATCACATCTGTTGACCCCATGACAAACCCATGGGTTATCCACTTCCCTAAACCTCAAAGGTTTGTATTTCAGAGCTCTAGCAGTTGTGGCCAAGGTCCCCCAAGCTGGCTAGCTGGGAGCTTGTGAGGTAACTGCAGGCTTCAGAGCAGGAGGAATGAATGGCATGCTCTTCATAACCCTGATAATCAGGCAGTGGGAGAAAGGGGTGGAGCTCAAAACCACCCCTTGAGGCAATGCCTTGTGGGGCAAACATTCATTTAACCATCTGCTGTCTGAGTTGAACTAGTTTTCCACTGAGCAGAGCTGGCAAGAAATGAAAGGCAGTTTGGCTCCAGCAGCCAGACAGTGATGTCCTTCTGTGGCAGCAGGCTGGAGATGGCTTGTGCTGGGCTTTGGGGGCAGAACCCTCCCCTAAGTGGGGCTGAAACCGTGGGGATTCCTCACATGGGATGGGTCTAATACTCCTGAGCTGGAAAGGCTCCTAGATATCTCTTCCATGCGTTGCATGGGTTTCTGTATGTCTCTCTGCAAGGGGGAGGTAATGCCCTCTCACTTGGAAAAGCAAAACTTGATATAGGCGTTTCCAGGGTCAAGTAGGAGAAACGTGGAGACTTGCAAGGTAACAAATTTGTCTCTGGTCTGTAGAATGATAATGTTGTTACCGAGGTTACTGGTGGCAATGAGCCCTCCTGTCCCCAAAGACAGGGATGTAGTGCTCATTGCTGAATAGCCAGGGAGAAGAGCTGGTCTAGGCTTCTGCAGCCCAAGGGGGAGAAAACACAACCCAGCACTGGAGTGATTTGAGGGCAAACCACTGTGTGGGCAGTGAGATCTGGTGGACCACGATACCAAATCTTGCTTGCTTGGCAGATGGGCTGTTGTGATGAGCATCAGCATTTTGTAGACCATCCTAAATAAGGACCTAATTTGCAACTCTCTGGGCTGGGATTAAGTGTATGATCTGGCTGAATACAAGGACCAGCGGATCGCTGAGAGGCCATTGCTTGTGCTGGCCTATGCTGCTTGGGCACCATCAGCGTTGTTTGTAGGTGCTCGCCTAGCCAGGGTTTGGGAACAGTTTCCCAGCAACAGTTTTCTCAGCTCCTTGCTGCCTTCAGCTGAAACAGCCCAAATGTGAGCTGCTAGGGAAGGTGTGGGGGGAGGAACAGGCAGCCAAGAAAACTGGTTGAGTCTTCTGAAATCCTGGGATTAAAAGCTGAAGCTTTTCACTGCCTTCATCAGAGCAAAGCCACCAGTTCTTTTTTCTTTTTTCTTTTTTTTTTTTTTCCCCTCCTAGTTCTTTGTCTACCATCTTCTCTCTCCCTCTGTGTACCCTCATTAACCATCGGAGGTGGTGCAGGCAGCCCTGGGCATCTCCTCTAAGGTGACATCCAAAGGAAATATGGAGAAACTTTTTGTAAGCCTGTCCAGGTGAGGTGAGTGATGGTGAGTCCAGCAGGTCTTGCAGCCCAGGTGGCTGAGGAAGGCAGAAAAGGAGGTGGGAGCAGAGAGACCGAGCTAGGCTCAGCTCCTGAGAGCAAATTCTTTTCCCCTTGTTCCATGGCTCAATCCAGGTCTGAATTTCTTGATTTTAAAAATAGTGCATCAGCTCAGGCTCTCCATCAGCTGGGTAACAGGCTGTGCTCAAAGCTGACACCTGTAGGCACCTATCATTTTGTGTTTCCTCCGCCATCTTCAAACCTTCATTCTTCATGTAGTTTTGGGACCACAGATGCCTTCTCGGCACAGTCAGCTTTAAATCTGGACTTAATTTCTCCAGACTTGTCCTAGAGAGGGCCACATCTAAGTTAGCTCTGCCTGGGGGGAGTTCAGTGCCCATGCACAAGATTGGCCATCACCCAGTCCCACCTGCCTGTCCATGGCTGGAAGCTGTGTGCTTTCACAATCTTCCATGTCACTTAACTAATGATATGTGGCTTTATCTAGCTACCTTGTGCCCTGCTGATACCCTGTCTGGGGCAGCCAACTTTCCACCCCACCTAGGAAGTCACAGTCAGCCCTGGGCTGTGCTTGATAGCACATCCCAGCATCCTGCTGACCACAGGGAAATGCCTGGGACCTGGCATACTGGCCATTAGCTGAAGAAAGCTGTGGTGCCTTTCTATGTGGTGTTCAGCTGCAGGCTCATCACAGAATCACAGACTGGTGGGGGTTGGAAGGGACTTGTGGAGATAATCTCATCCAACCCCCTGCTCCAGCAGGGTCACCCAGAGCAGGTTGTCCAGGATTGCACTGTCCAAGTGGGTTTGGAACCTCTCCCAAAGAAGGAGACTCCACAACCTCTCTGGGCATCCTCACAGGAAATAATTTTTTCCTCATGATCATACAGAACTTCCTGTGTTCCAGTTCATACCCATTGCCCCTTGTCCTGTCCCTGGGCACCACTGAAAAGAGTCTGGCCCCATCCTCTTGATTCCCACCCTTCAGATATTGATAAGCAGTAGCGAGATCCCTGGATGCTTTTTCTCAGTGGTTATCAGCTTCCCCTGGATTTAGCTGAATAGTTTGGATATGAAGTTCCTCAGAGCCCCCTTGTGAAATCTCATTTCTACTGACTGACATGCTGGAAGAACTGTATTAAACCTGATAAGAGCTGGCTTGGAGATTCCAGCTTAAATAAATACAGTAGCTGACAGCTCTTCCTGTAATGCTTTAACACCCATTGTAAATAGCTCCAGCAAGCAGCAGGATAAGAGTAATGTATAATAGCTGTGGTTTAGGATATGTGCTTGTTTAATGTGAGCAGCTTGGGGATTAGATGAAAGCACTGGGAATAATGGTGATGGCTCTGCAGGCAGCTCTAGGGGTGCTGCCTGCTACAACTGCTGCAGATCCTCACCCATCTCTCCTCTCCTTGCTCCCTTTTGCTGGGCAAACGACCCCCCCATATGCTCCATCACCTTGCTCCCTGGGTGCTGCCGCGTGCCTGGGACAGAGGCAGCAGGTAGGATTTGTGTGCTTGTGGAGTCTATGTCTAATTTTCCTGAAGTTGGCATCCTTGGGGCTAAAATATTGCTTTCCCTCTGGGGAATATAGTGTAGACTTGTATGAGGAATACTGTGATCAGCAGGACTAGGACAGTGATTGTCCCTCTGTACTTAACACTGGTGAGGCTGCACCTTGAATACTGGGTTCAGTTTTGGGCCCTTCACTCCAAGAAGGACATTGAGGGGCTGGACCATGTGCAGAGAAGGGCACCAAAGCTGGTGAAGGGTCTAGAAGCACAAGTCTTGTGGGGAGTGGCTGAGGGAACTGGGTTGTTCATCCTGGAGAGAAGGAGGCTCAGGGGAGACCTTATTGCACTTGACAGCTCTCTTGAAAGGAGGTTGGAGCCAGGTGGTGTCGGTCTCTTCTCCAAGGGAACAAATGAAAAGAGAAGAGGAAATGCCACAGGTTGTGTCAGGGGAGGTTTAGGTTGGACATTAGGAAAAATATTTTCCCCAAAAAGGTTGTCAAGGTCTGGCCCAGGCTACCCAGGGCAGTGGAGGAGTCCCCATCCCTGGAGGGACTTAAAATCTGTGTTGATGTGGAGCTGAGAGATGTGGCTTAGTGATGGACTTGGCTGTGTTAGGTTAATGGTTGGACTTGATCTTAAGGGTCTTTTCCAACCTAAATGATTCTATGACTTTGCAAGATACCTCTCTAAGAGGTGGCATGATTATGTGCATCCACAAAAGCCCTGACGGTAATACTGGCAGTGTGATGGGGAGACAAAAGCTCTGTTTGATGTAGAGACTGCTTGGTGACTGGGATTGTGATGAGCTGCATTAGGAGGAGGGTGATGCCAAAAAAAGCTACTCAACATTATAAGCTTTTTCCCTGTTGCTCATACGTGTCCCTGGGTGCCTCCTGCAGTGAGAAGCCCTCCCTCTCTGCTGGCAGGAGGATCCCATTTGTGTGTATCTGTTTAGACATTATTTCACTAATATTGTTGTTTATAATGTGTTGGAGCTGTGCCTCAAAGCCTGAGCAGCCCTGGGGGGTGCTGGCTGCCTGGCGTGGCACATTCCTCTGTCCTCCCTGGGCAGGCTCAGTCCTGGTGAAAGCATCGCTGGGGAGAGCCATCACCTGCTTTCAGTGTTGCTCAGAGGGTCTTTAGCTTTCTTGGAGTCTTCACATAAATCTGGGGCAAGCTGGCAGTGAGGGTGTTGTCTAAGCATGTGGTGTGGTGGGTGTGTAGTCAGTGTTAAGGTCATTTTGCAGCCATTTGGCTTCAAAAACATGGATAGTGATGGGGGCCAGACTCTACTGGGTGAGCTGGGGTCTCTTGGTAAATCTTTTGGCTAAAGGCTTGGAAAATATAATCCAGTTTGTTCTAGACATCAAAGTGTGTGGAAAGGATGCTGCATGCTAAAGCTTTTCTGATCAAAGCAGGTAAATTAAGCTTGAGCTGCCAAGTCCCAGGACATCCAAAATAGGGCATAGCCTGTGAAAATTCCTGGGGATACTGAGCTTTGAGGGTTTGGGTGGATGTATTTGGGACAAAGGTATCATGTGGCTCTTGAGCTTCGTGTGGTTCCCTGGTCTGGAAGTTGGGGTGTGCATCTGACTGCTTCTGCTCAGGCCAGGGCTAGAAAAAAGGAGGGGAGCCAAAGCAGACTGGGCAACCTGGACTACATCCCCAGCAGCATGGGCAGTAGGCCAAGGGAGGGGAATCTGCCCCTCTGCTCCTGTCCTGGTTTGAGAACAGAACTAATTCTGTTCAGTGATTTCACTTTTCAGCTCAGCTCTTCTAACTCACTGCACTGTCTGAAGTTAGCAGCCTGTTTCCCCAGGCAGTGTCTGCTGCTGGCAGTGACAACACCCAGTGTTTAGGGTTAGTACCAAGGACTGGTGTGCAGACCAAGGCCATTGCTGGATCTTCTGTACCACGTTTGGGGGTGCAGAAAGTGAAAGGCAGCACCTGCAGGGAGGAGCAGACAGGAGAGGTGACCCCAAACTGACCAGCGAGAGATTCCAGCCCATATACATCATATGTGGTATAAAGCTGAGGGATCACGAGGGTCTTGCGTCTCTTGGCCCACTTTACTGGCTTTGCTCGGCTTGGCTCAGGTTCTCTCATGGGTTCTTCCTTGGACCATCTGAGGAGGACTCTGTCCATTCTGTCCTCGATCCCAATCTGTGTGTTCCTGAAGCTGGTACCAGAATCCAGCTCCTGAACATAGTTCCCATCTGCTGCTGGGCCCAGTCTGGGACTCTCCTGGTGCCGGCTCCACAGCATCAGTGTGGTGGTGATGAAATTGTCATGAGGGGAAGGGGCTTGGGTTTGATACTGGTTTTGTATATATTTATACATATTAATTTTAAAAAATTATTATTTTTATTAAAGCTATTCTAGTTTCCTTTTCTTCTAATTGCCAAGTCTCTCTCCCTTATTCCTTTTCCCTTTCACTTTGGGGAGGGAGGGGGGTTAACAGAGAGCATCTGTTACAGGTCTAAGGGGCTTCCCTGACCCTAAACTGTGACAGCTATGCTCTGGGGAGAACCCCTGCAATACTGGGTCCAGCTCTGGAGTCTTTGGCATAGGAGAGACAGGGACTTGTTGGAGCAGGGCCAGAGGAGCCACAGCAATGATGGGAGGGCTGGAACCCCTCTGCTGTTAGGCCAGGCTGAGAGAGTTGGGGGTGTTCAGCCTGGACAAGAAAAGGCTCTGGGGAGACCTTCTTGTGGCCTTTGAATACTTAAAAGGGGCTTATGAAATAGACAGGGACAGTCCTTTTAGGGCCTGTTGTGACAGGATAAGGGGTGATGCTTTTTAAACTAAAGGAGGCAGGATTTATACACAGGGACAGGTAGTGAAACACTGGCCCGGGTTGCCCAGAGAGGTGGTTGATGCCCAGTCCCTGGAACCATTCCAGATTAGTTTGGATGGAGCTCTGAGCAACCTGCTCTAGCTGTAGATGTCCCTGCTCACTGCAGGGGGGTTGGGCTAGATGGCATTTAAAGGTATCTTCTGAACCATGCCATGATTCTATAACCTGCAGCATCCTCCATCCTGCTTTGGCTCTGGAAAGCACTGGGCTGGGTGCTGAAGACAAATATTTTATATGGGCAAGTATGTACAGTACCTTACTGGAACAGGAATTATATCAGCAGAATTTGAAGTGGGCAAGAACTTTTCTAGTCCACTTTAGCATTACTGTAAATGGGGAAGTATTGGAAGGTATTTGTTTCTGGAGGCCTCTCAGACTCAGCCCTAAGCTGTGCTCATTAATAGTATTTTCAATAATGAGAAAGACAACAAAGCTGTTGGTGGAGGGCTACAGTTGATGGAATAGAGGTATATAATGAAGAGGACAGGAGACCAAAATACTGCTGATGAATGATTGGTGACCTGGACCCCTTTCTGTGCAGTACTTGGTGTGGTGAGGCAGTGACCTGAAGAGGAGTAGGGGCTGCTTTGCAAAATCAGCCAAGCCCTGGCTGGAACCCACCTGGGTGAGCCCTGGGGTTGGGGAGGAGCAGCCAGCAGATGTTGATGGACTTTGCTTGTGCTTTCATTTATTTTGTTGGGGTGAAACACCCTGTTTTAGTCTGCAGTCAGGGGGGTGCTGAGAAGTTAGCTTGGAGGGAATTCAGAATCAAAGGTTTGTTGGGAGAAGTGCCACGCAGCCAGGCACCAGGTCTATTTGGACTGCCATGGAGAGGTGACTTGATCTCTGGCTCTTAAATGCTTGTGGAAACCCTAGGGCAAGGACTTGCCCATCCTGCCCAAGTGTGAGGAGGACGGTGTGCTTTTTGGAGGAGATGGGAAGATGCCATCTGGATGATAGACAACGGGGGACAGGACTGATGGGCTGTCTACCCAGGGACACTGACCCTGTTGTGTGTATCTCCAAACCTTCCTGATCTGCTGCAGCCTTTGGATATGGTGCAGGGGTGGATCTGGGAGGTACCTCAGCTGGGATGTTGTGTAGGTATGAGCTATGGGAGCAGGTAGGGAGGTGACTGGGCAGCACAGCAGGAGCATCCTTGGTCTGGTCCAGCAATGACACCCCAGGGCACTTGTTTGGGTTGCCTTTCCCCTGTATGTGGGCAGCAAAGTGCTTTGCAAACACAGGCTATTGCAAGGAGCTAATTGATTTTCCATCGCATCTTTGGGTCTTTTTGCAAGTGAAATGACTAAAACGCAGCCACAGGTTTCCCAGTAAACAATGAGCAGTTGGTTTCACATGGCTCCCTGTCAAAAATCCCAAACTGGAAAGGCAGGAAAACAAACAATCAGATCAGAAAGAAATGGGTTTTTGGCATTGCTTCCCTCCGTGTTGACTGGGCTGTGAGACAGACCCTGAGAAATGTCTCAGATTTTAGTCAAACAGCTCAGACACGACTAGGGGGGAGAACAGATAAAAATGTTTGTGTGCTTGTATCTAGGCTCCTGCAGTCGGAGAGGAGCAGAGCAAGGGTATGGGTCTCTGCGGGCTTTCCAGATGGCAGATACACTTTAAACACAAGAGGCATAGTTATACCCTGGGTACTGAAGCAGAACAAGTGCCAGGAAAATATATGCTTCAGCTAAAAGATGGGAGTTTGGAAATTGAGAGCAGCACTTGTTTTGTAACTGGAATATAAACGATGTGTCTGAGGTGGAGCAGCAGGCAGGGCAAAGACATCTCCTCTGCAGGCTCAACTTTCCCAGTGACAGGTTGGGACTGCCACCTCTGGCTGTTAACCTAACCAACAAAAATTGGCCTGAGCACACAGGGGGGAATTTCCTAATTTTTCTTGCAGTCTGCAATAGCTGATGGGTGAATGAGATTTTGAGATTTTCGTGGGTGGTTTGTGGTGTGGGTTTTTTTTTTTTTTTAATTTTCTTTTTATTTATTTTTTATGTCATTTTGTTTTTTTGTTTGGTTTTTTAACAATAGACAAATTTAGTGTTTCTTGGTCATCCCATTTGGGGTGTAGCTTCCTTGTGATTGAGCAGGTGAGAAGAGCAGTCCTTTTGTCTGCCTCCCACTGCACTCTGTGGTTTTTTTTTTTCCTTTTGCAGCACAGTCTCACCAGTTTCTGTTATTGAAGTGCTTTGGGTTGTTTTTTGTTTGTTTTCCAGGGAGGGTTTTCTGGTTTTGGAAGAGTTCCTCCTTTGTTCAGGTTTAGTCTCACTTTACATCAACACTTTAAGATTGAGCCTATTTTTTCCCCTTTCGGTCCTTGTTACAGCATTCATATTATTTCAAGAGAGTAAATATCTTTAAAGATGTTTCAAGTTTCATGGGCTTTCTTGTTATTAAACAGAAGAGTGTATTTTGGCATATATGCAGGCCCTGGGGAGCAAACTTCAGTGGGGGCATTAGGGGTAGCATTTGGTACTTACTAGAAGGTGCTTTTTTTCACCCTGAGGTGATTTCACAGGTTTCTGAATTTACCAGCCATGGAAGTCATGCAGCAACCCCTAACCAACTTCTCTTCCTTGTGGCAATTGTAACCTCCCTTCCTGACAGAGTTTCTCCCTC
Organism: Megaceryle maxima; assembly: GCA_024605025.1. Lineage (NCBI taxonomy): Eukaryota > Metazoa > Chordata > Aves > Coraciiformes > Cerylidae > Megaceryle > Megaceryle maxima. The sequence goes on along the minus strand of JANHGN010007500.1, from coordinate 30,257 downwards.
ATGAAGGTTGAGGGTCAACCCACCACAACCACCCCAAAAAAAGCTGCTGGTCCCCTCATGCTTGGCAGAAACCAGTGCAAAGCTAGCCTGGACCAGCCACTGGTGCTAAAAACCCAGGGCTGGAGCATGCCTGTCAAGGAGCTCCAGTCCTTTCCCCCATCTCAGTGAGAACTACATTTCCAGACTATTCCTCATCAGGGTTTGTCTTGCTCTCAAACCCCAGCAGCTCCCCAGCTGTTTATCCCAAAGCTTAAATAATCTTTGCTGCTACATTTGTGGGGTTTTTTTTCTTTCCAATCTACAATTTACAGCCCATTACTTCTTGTCCTGCTCCCCATGGGGATGCAGAGCAATTTATTCCCGCACCCTTTGTAACAACCTTCTACATAATTGAAAACTGCTATCATGTCTCTCTTGATTTCCAGACTAGACAAATCTGGTCCTTTTGGGCTTTTTTTTTTTTTTTCTTTCTCTCCAACAGGTTGTGTTTTGCTGCCCTTTTATGCCCTCTGAACTGTCTCTTTTAGTCCACATTTGAAGAGTTTGTGGCTATACCTGTGGGGAGGAGGAGGAGTAAAGCTAGTTAGGTTTTTGTGCTGCATGGAAGGAAAGCAATGTTAAAAAGCAGGTCCTGGAATTAAAAAAGAGGTCCCTGGGGTTACCTTACACAGTGCTGCTATATGGGAATAAAAATATTGTGAACAGGGTGACAAATAGATCAAGTCCAGGTAGTGTTTGCAAATGAAATGGTGCTGAGTTTGGGCAACAAGCTGGGGTGTCTCTGGGTGCTTCCACAAAGCTCAGGGCCAAGCATCCTGACTGTAAAAGGAGTTTTGCAGTTCTGCCTTTTTTTTTTTTTTTTTTTTTTATTTGGGTGGGTGGGGTTGGACATTTTTTTGTACAACGTTCCCAGGGTGCTCCCCCTTTCCTTGTGCACTCAACCCGCTTTTCCACCCTCGC
>JANHGN010007500.1:0-29287 GCA_024605025.1 Megaceryle maxima | reverse complement strand
CTCTTTTTTGGTTAAAGAGGGTTTTGGTTTTTTTTTTTTTTTTTTTTTTTTTTTTTGGGGGGGGGGGGGGGGTGTGCTCTTTTTTTCAACCACTGTCTCAGGCTGCTAACCTGTACCTTGGGCACTCACCTTGCATTTGCACACTTGCATGGTTGAGGAAGGCTTCTATGAGCAAGCAAGCTCGTGGGGAGAGCCACTGGTGGGTGGGTGCCTGTGCTGCTCACTCCCCTGAGATGACAGCAGCTCAGTATTGGGATGTCGGCGCTGCTCCTGATGCCGTGTCTCCATATTTCATTCCTGTCTAGCTAGGTGGTGGGAGGAGACACTCTGCTTCATCTCTGCACTGATAGGGATTGTGTTTTCTTTCGGGATGGGGAAGCTGATCTGCATTCATGTCTAACCATCCGTGGAGCTGACAAAATTATTCACATAACGAGTTCTTGGGGAGAGCCTTGCTTCTCCACCCCCTCCTGCTGCACTAACAGGAAACTGGGAGCTCAGCGCTTGCCTCGGAAGGCAGAATGGTTGTGCAGAGCAGTGGGGATGAGGATGGGGAGAGGGAGATGGGTGATGAATGGTGAACCCCCAGAGTTCAATTACCCCTGGCTCCCACCATGAGCAGGTAACCATGGAGACATCTGAATCCACGGCATCATCAGTCCCCAAGTAATAGCATATATATTTATTTATTTAAATAAAGACCCTGGGTTTGTCACTGCAAAAGCTGTCTCTGTTCAAACTGGCTGCCACATAGGGGCCTCCTGAGTTGCAGGGAGGCTGTGCAGGGCAGGATTTGGGAGCACTGTGTGTGCAAGACTGTGTGAGAGAATGTCAACACCACTTCTCTGGGGGCATCAGAGGGGGATCCCTGCCAGTGATGGGGCCCTCTGGCAGCATTTTTTCCCTTCTGTACATGCCAGGATGGTCTTGCTTGAGTTGGATTTGGGATTGCAATGTCCTGGCAGGTGATGGAGGGGTTTCTTTACATCCCCAAGAGGGTAAGTATATTCAGGTTTTCTCTGTGCCTCCTGCTCAAGGTGCTGGCAGAAGTGTGCCAGGGCAGGAGCATGCTCGCCGAGCATGTGAATGAATGGAAGCGCTGGAGGAGATGTTTAAATGAAGCACGCATCTCCAGGATTTTCTTCCCTTAGCTTCATTCAGATTTAGGGATGAAGGTTTTAAAGAGACAGCACCCAGGCTGGGTGGCACAAACAGGCATCTGTGTGAGGGGGTGGCTGTCTGCCTAGCTCTGCTGCTTCCCCAGCCCTGGTTGTGCCAGTGAGGCACTGCAGATCCACACAATGTCTTCGTAAAGCAAAACTAACATAACCTGTCCCCAGACAGCCTCGTGCCCTGGCTGTCTGAGGGGATGTGCACCTGCAGTGTCACTTGTGGCTGCCCTGAGTGAGGTACATTCTGGGGTAGGGGTTCTGCCATGTGATAGCACAAGCATGAGGACAGGCAGATTTGGGACAGTATTGGCAACACTGGAAGCTTCTGATGCCCAGGATGCTCCTGGGTACTGCCAAGTGGCACAAGTTTCCTGGGATGCTTTGCAGTGTGGTGAAAGGAAAGAGGAACTGAAAGGGTACTGGGGTGTGGGGGTATCCTGCCCACCCAGACAACTCCTTCGCCAAGGCCACAGTGGGCTGTCTCCCAGAGAATCCAGCAAGGAGAAGCTTTTGGGGACTTCTGTGCAAAGCAGCTGGGCTGGTGCTGAGCTGTGCCATGCTAGGACTTCTCCCCGCACATGCTTAGAGGGAACATAAAAAGAGCTGTGTGCTACCTCAGTCCAGCAGCCCCTTGGCAGCAGCACTGGGCACCTGTAACAGTGTTGTGCATCTACTTGACTGAAATGCAGAGAGCCTGTGTCACCTCTAGCTCCAATACCCTGCACCTGCAGGTCCAGTTGTCCATGGGCGCTGCCTAGGAAAGCAAAATGAAGCCCAGGCAGAAGCAGCAGGGATGTGCCACTGCAAAATGGGCTGCAAACATGATTTAAGAAGAGGCCTTGAATGCAACCCCTTTCCATCAGCAGCCCTCAGGTGCTGTGGGGTAAATCTCTGGCTGATCTGGAGGGCTGTATACCTTCGTGTTCCTCGTCCTCACAGCTGCCTTTGCTTTGGCTGCTGGCTAAGAGGATGTCTCATATTGGAGAAAGGCAGGGAGTGCAGGGTTATATTTTGCACAGATAGATGGTGGATGGAGAACTGATGCTTATTTTGTATGGGAAGAGCTGTGGAAGTCTCCATGCCCCGGGAGCAAGGTGTGTGCAGAAAGTGATTGCAAAAGAGGAGTTTGGGGGGCACCAACACCAGCTGGTGGCGCAAGGTGGGAGTCCTTTGCCACCAGTCTCCTGCCCCGGCATGGGGACCTAGCTGGTCAAAACAAACCTGCTGAAACAGCCGGGGTGCAGATTTCTGGGTGCTGCTGCTGGGCGGGTGGCTGATTCCAGTGTGGCCAAGCTGTGCACCCGTTCTTGCCCGGGGTGTGTGGGTGTGTGGGGGGTGTGTGTGCAAGGGGGTTGTGCCTGGACGGCTCCTGCTCTGTTTTGGCGGAGCTCGGCTTCTTCCCTCCTTTGTTATCCCCCGTCTGCCCCCTCTAGTGTATGTGCGAGTTTCCTTTCTCCGATTGTCAGAAATTTCTTTTCCACTGTGTGGGCAGGAGACAGATTTTAACTGTCTCTATTTTTTTTTTTTTTCCCTCCTTATTTCGTTTTATCCACCCTCCCCCTTTCCTCTCGCATTCCTTCCTTCCCTGATCCTCTTGTCTCTCCCTCCCTCCTTCCTCTCTCCTCCCTCCCTTTTTCCCTCCCTCCTCCCCGGCTATTTTTTTTTCCCTCCCTTTCTATTACAAATAATGTCTCTGGAATAACATCCCGACCTCGCCCAGCTCTCCCGCAGGAGCCATGCCTCTATGTCCAGGTAAGCGGTGGCTGGCACTGGCTGCTGGTGGGGATGGTGGCCCTGGAGACCTCTCACTGGCTCTCCCAAAGTCGCCAAACGCTGTCGCCGTGGGGACATCGTGTCGTCGTGTCCACACCCCCCTCCCCCCCCCCCAGCTACCTGTTGGGGAACGGTAGTCCCCGCCAGCTGGAGCTGTCTCTATCCTCCTCCTCTCTCTGAGCGATCTGGTGTCGGTGGACATCCCCTCCCCTCCCTTATCCGGCAGCTTTTGTCTCAGTCCTGGCCGCCGGGGATGCGCTGAGCCCCGGGCGCACCTTCCGCGCCGTCGCTTCGGGGAAGAACGGCGGGAGGGAGAAGGACCGGCGGCAGACACCGGAGAGAGGTGGGCTATGGCCCCGGGGGCGGACGGGGGGGCTCTCCTCCCTGCACGGGAGGATGGAGCTGCGCTTTTGGGAGGGCACCCAAGTTTGAAGCTCGACTGTTTGTCAAGCTGGGTTTGTTTTGGGTTTTTTTTTTAATTTTTTTTTTTTTTGTCGCTGTTCCTTCCCGGGTGTTTCTCGGCGGCTGAGGCTCGGCCGTGCCTGGGAAGGCAGCTCTGCTCTGATACAAAGTTTTTATTAAGGTAGCCTAGGAGCGGCGGGAGCCTCGGCGCTCTGCTTAAGGTGGTTCGCCGGACGAGGGAGGGGGGCCGGGGGCGGCCGAGGGGCCCCGGGCAGCGTGACCGCGGCCGTGCTGGGCTGGTGGGGCTGGGGCTCCCGCTGCCTCCCTCCGCAGGGAGCGGAGGTGGGTGTGAGTGTGGTTGTGCTGGGGCGGGTGTCTGGGCCAGGGTGGGTGCCCTGCCTTATGCCCTGGCTGGGGTGGGTGCGGCCGGGTCGGGGGTGTAAGCCCCCCTCTCTTTCCCTTTCTCAGGTACAGGAGAGCTTTGAGCACCCTGGAGCTTAACTTTCTGCACCTTGCTTGGGTGCAGGGGCTGAGGTGTTGTCCGGCAATGGGCAGGTTCAGCTCCGGTCCTCCTCTGCCAGACCTAGGCCTTCCAAATGCTCAGGGTCTCCTCTTTTCCCTGGGAGTGCGCAGGCTGCGTGGGTGCTCTCAGCAGCCTCCCTTGCCTGCCCTGGGCACCCATCATTTTGTGTTGGCTCCTTGCACCCCATTTCCACTTTCTGTGGATCCGGGTGCAGGTCCTATGTTTGGTTCCTGCCTGTGTGTTGCTGATGGCATTGATGAATGAGTGAGCCCTAAAACCGGGGTTTGTTTGCCTTGTTCCTGCAGCTCTCCCAGCTGCTCTTGCATTGCACAACGTGTGTTTTGGTGCTCGTGGCTCCTGCTGGCTCTGAGTGGCTGGAGCAGGGCCAGGGATAACTCTTCCCCCACGATCCTGAACAGACAAGTGCTACTTGTATCCTGGACCACTCTGTCTTCTTCCATGGGCTGCATCCTCCTGGGAGGTGATTTCATCCCCCTCTCAGTGCTGATGCGAGGCCAGGCTTGGTCCATGCCACAGATGGGGAGGTTTGGGCTCAGGATGCCGTGGGATGTGGTGACACTCTTGGCTGGTCCAGATCAATGGCTGGGGCTGTTTGGCAGATGAGGCACCGTGTTATGGAATGCGCTCTCAGTGACATGAGACACACGTTCACAGCCTCAGCAGCTGCTGCTGGCATCTTTGGCAAGACCAGGGCATAGCTACCACCCATTGAGGAATTAGAAACCAAGTGCTGTCCACACAGGAGTGTCTTTTGGAGGAGTTCTCTTCAGCTTCCTCTCCCCAAAATGTTTGTGTAGCATTGCTGGCACTCAACAGCAGCACGAGGGTGCCAGAGAATTGAGGAGCAGGGTCCCTTCAATTGACTTTTATGGGGGGGGGGGTCTTCTGCAACACAGCTTTCCAGTAGCATGACACAAGCAGGCATGGTATAGCTGTGGGGCAGGTCTTCAGCACTGGTGTGGCAGGAAGGATGTGTTCCTCTGAATGCATGCCTCTAGGTTTGTGAGGCAGAGGAGATGGCTGTGGCAGCAAGCTGTTCCTGGGTACTGAGCTCCCTTCTGGTCTCCGCTTCTGCCTGGCTGAGTTTTCTCAGTCCTCTATGGTCCTGGAGTACCTGGAAAGTTTGTTCAATGTAGTTTGGGATGCATTTAAATCCCTTGAGTGCCTGGGGGTTTCCTCTTCCACTATCACACTGTGTAAACCTTTCTCCCGTGAATGTCTGAGTGATAGAGGGGCCCATCCCTGTTGCACCTTGGCACCTACTTTGGACAGGTGCTAGGCTGATGCTGAGGTGGACAGTCTCCCTTGGGTTCCCCCCTGCTGCTGAGGGCACTGAAGATTTGAGCATGTGGGGAGATCTCTTGGCAGGTGGTGCCTTTGACCCCCTGCAAACAGGACTTTCCCCATGGCTGTATGAGGCTGCAGCCCCCTGCGCCCCATCCCCTGTGTGGTTGAGTCAATGCACCCACCCACTGCATCCAGTGCGTGAGTCACAGGCTTTTCATATGCTGGTGTGAATCACTCACACACAGCCACTCCGATGACTTTAGTGACAGCTGAAAAGAGAAAACAATCCCCCCATCTCTCTTCCATCTCCACTACTGCTGCCACTGGGCTCCTTGCTCAGAGTGACCCAAGAAAATTTCTGAGTGGCACCCTGGTGATGGCAGCTGGAGTTTCTCTAACTTTCACATTCCCATGGTTGGGCTGATCCATGGATGCCACTGATGAGGCTCGTGAGATGGTTGGGTGGACTCTAGTGATGCAGCCTGGAAGACAGCTCTGCCTTGGTGCTAAGGGGACTCTTGCTTGCTAGTCTGGGATGTGCTGAGCTATCCCTTGTCTCTTTCCTCAGGGCAAGGTGAATTTTGGGCCTGTTTAGCTGAGGCTGTTCCATTTTCCACCTCTGTCTATCTGGGGACCACATGTGGAGTTCTGGAGCCCCATCTAGGTGGCCTGCTCTTCGCTCTCCCCCAGCCCTCTGGAGTGCAGCAGGATCATCTGAGCCCCAGGAGGACCAACTGGCAATGAGCAAGACCTGTCAGGAAAAAAGACAGATCCACCTCCTGTGGCTTTGGCAGCTCCTCTCCCCGGTGGCGCTGCTGGCTGGCAGATGGTCATGGCCAACAGCGCGGCTGGTGACTGGGATGCTCTTTGCTCCCCTGCCAGAGGGGAGCTGGGGGCTGTGTCTCTACTGGACCCCTGGGGCCGGAGGTGACTGTTTTAATACTGGGAAGATGCTTGTTAATTAACCTCCCCAGAGATTGCTGTTTATTGCCTTCCTGGCTCTGCTGGAGAGATCCCAAAGCAGAGAGCTGGAGGAGTCTAAGGACACTGCTTTCTCCTCCCTGCCCAGGCAGGGGACTGGAACTGCAACCCTCACCACCACGTCCAGGCTTGCTAGGGATTAGTGGAGTATCCCTGTGTCCCCACTCAAGCACTGCAGTTGGAGTGGGATGTAAAAAAAAATCCAGTGCCTTGCACCTCTGCAGAGCTCCAGGGAAGGCACACATGAGGAGTGGATCAGACAGACTTCCCAGGTGACTTCCAGGTCCCCACCTGCCCCTTGGCAGTCTTCTGCATCTTTTCCATGCTGTTTTGCTTTATCCCTGCCTGTTGCTTTTGCAAAAGCTCTTCCTGCCCCTCCCTCCTGGTGCTGGCTCCCCAGCAGCATGTCCCCTCCCTCCCTCCTTCCTTCCCGCTCCCCGCGGCTGAAATGAAGTGCTGTAGTATTTCAGGGATGTCAAAACATACCATTAGTCACAGCCGTGAGGCCTCATGCCTGGGGAGAGGCTGCTGAGCTCTCTGTCAGGCTGAGGAATGAGCAGGGTGGTCAGCAGCTGGGGGTAAAATCATGGGGCAAAGGCTTTGGAGTTTCTCCCATTACAGTATCTCTGGCATGGTCTTGACTCTGTGTAGTGTGCTGTCTCAGAGGTTCTCTGGTATCAATTATTCCACAATTTCCCTGTGATGTTGAGATGTGACATCTCAAAAATGAGAGGCTAGGTGTGTCCCCCTACTTTGCTGGGGGGTTCTCCCCAGAACAACCATGCCAAGGAGACCCTTCAACTGTGTTGATCTCCTGTGTTGGTTAGTGGCTCAGAAGGGATGTCTTCTTCCTCAGCATAGAGAGGTATTTTCTTTAGCACTTTCCATGTTGGGTTATGTGCCTCCTGCCTTAGAGGCCACCTCTTGTGGATTTAAATCAAATATTGGTTTCCCCGGCAGTTGTTTAAACAAGGCAGCACAGGCACTGATGCAGCGGCTCCCCACAGTGGTGCAGAGCCCTGCTGCCCTGCTTGCCATCCACGAGCGCTTCCCAGTGGCTCCGGTTTGTTGTCGTTACATGTCTTTTGTACCAAAATACTCTATTTCCTTTCCCTTCCTTTAACAAGCAGGGAATGGTGGATCCTGTTAAAAACACACTGAGCTCCAGGCGTAAAGCACCCATTTGATGGCATAAGCAAGATGCTCAAGATGCCGGAGCCTGATTTCAGCTCCTGATGCTGCTCCTGTCTGCCCTCACTTAACTGGGTAGCAGAAAGCCCAAAGTTGCCAGGCTCCCTGTAGAAGGGATTGAGCTTCATCTCCTCCTGTGATTCCCTGAGGACTGCTGCCTATAAAAAAGCACCAAAGCAGCTTAGAAAGGTGCCTTAAAGCCTGAAGGTGTAATCAGGCCTGGGTGACGATGCACCTTACCCCTGTGAGCAGATCCCCAGAGAGGGCCAGTTAAACTGTGGCTAATATTTTTATGAAGCTTTCTGGTTCGTCAAAGCATTTGCATTTCCGCTGCCTTGTTTTCGAAAGCTGCAGGCAGGAGGTGGGCTTTAACCCCTTGTTACCCTGGGTGTGGCACAGAGTCCATCTGCTTCGTGCCCTCTGACAGGCAGTGCTTTTAGGAAACTGGTCCATGATGAGCAGCTTGTTTGGTGTTGACTCATCCTTGAGGTTTTATGTGTGATTTTTAGGTATGGGTGGTGGAGGTTGAAGGCTCTCTGTAGCCTGGTGCCGTTAGCAAAGAGCCCTGGAGATGTGCCTCTTCTTGCAGGCAGAGTCAGCCTGCTCCCCACAACCAGGGCAGTGTGCAGGCAGGCTGCCTGTGCCACCCTGCCTGTCACTGGGAGCTGGGGTTGGTGTGGTGGTGGAAGCACACGGGCAGAGCTCCAGAGAGAAAGCCCAGCTCTGGTGTGCGCTCAGGGCATGGATCCAGTCCCTGTGGCAGGTGGGAGAAAAGCAAGCCTCTCCCCTCCAGCCCTGTGGCATCTCCTCTGCAGAGTAGGTGTGAGTTCACTGAAGCTTCCCAAGCAGGGCTGGGAAATAAGACCCAGTTTAAAAATAATTAAAATGGATCCTTCAAGGAAAGGAGCACCTCTTCTGCATGTTTCTGTGACCTGGATAAGCTCTGTGGTGGGCTAGGGTGGCTACTTCCAAGTTGGCCGCATGGTGAGTTTTAATTGAAACCTTGTATGCTGACTGTGCCTGAGAAAATCAGGCTGTAACTAATGGGAGTCACTCAAGATAGTGGCTAATTACCATGATGAACTGAGCAACAGTTTGTGTGCCTCTTCCTACTGCTCTGCCAGTTGTGCCAGTCCCCAGGGAGAGGCTGCAGCAGCTGGGGCAGGATGGCACCCTGCTTAGCCAGGGGCTCAGGGAGGAGGGTGGGAGACGGTGCCCAGCCCCCTGCCAGTGATGTGGTCTGTCCGGCCGTTGCTGCTCCTCCGCTTTCCATACAAACAGGGGTTTTGCTCTGTGGAGGCAACTGGTGAAGGGGGCACCCAGCGCTGTGGGCATGGCTGAAGCTGGGACCCCTCCTGGGGTGCAAAACAGAGTGAGAAACTCAGTCTTAAAAGTCCAGGTTGAGGCATGAGGGATATGTTGCAAAATGGGGTCCAGCCCTTGAGTTTTCCCCATCCTGTCTTTCTCTGTGGGATTTTTTTCCTCTTGGGTCCCCCTTAATTTCTGCCACATCAGATCAACAGCTTTGTCTGTTTGATCAGCAGCTTACTAAGCAATCTTAAAAAAACCTGTTTACAAAACACATCTCTGCTGATGTGAAGTGAGTCTGGTTCTGTGGGCTGCTGCTCGCTGGCTGTGCTCAAAATGTGTCACTTGCACCGGTGGTTATTTTTAGAGCCGAGGTTTGCAAAATGCAAAGGCTGGGCAGGTTTTTCCAGAGTGCCAGATTCCTGTGAGAAGGAAGAGGGAACAGGGGTGGTCTCTTGCTCTGTGCTGGCATGTGGCAGACACTGCTTTCACCAGCGTGCTCTGGTGAGACAATGCTCACGTGGCTTTTCCCATCTACATGGGGACTTATCCATCATATGTTTTTCACCTTTTCCTTTCTCCTGGTCCTCACTGCTGAGGCTGTTCCAGGTTCCTGGTGTCTCTGCTGTGTCTGTGAAGCTCTGCCCATCCTGCTCATCCCCCTTCTTCCATCACCTCCTGTGTTTCTGCACCTGCATTGCTGGCAGTGTGAGCTCAGGCTGAGTCAGGGTGAATATTTGGATGAAGAGCTGGGGAGACAGTGGTAAGGGGTTGGAGGAGATGGAGAGCACAGTCCTCTGCTCCCTTTGGCAGCCAGGCTGTCTCCAAGTTTAGTGTTGGGATGGAAAAGGCAGCAGGAATGGGTTGGAGCCCTGCTCCCTCCCTAGCTGTTTTGTGTGCAGTCACCCTGTGCCTATGGGGCCCAGCAGGTGTGGGAAGCTGGTCCTGGCAGGAGAGCATCTGTCCACGTTCACCTTCATATCTGTCTGTGCATCTTCTTTCCTCACTTCCAACCAGCCTCTGATCAAGGCTGGAAAGCCATCAGCCTTGCAGCCTATAGCCTAACCTCATTCTACTGTGTGGCCTCTCTTTAAACCTCTCCTGCTCGTGTTCTCAGCTCATTGCAGCTGAGGAGCCCCTTTCCAGCATCCAAAGCTCTGCTAGGTCTTGGAGCACTTTGCAGTGAGAGCAGTGTTATTTGGTATGAGCGATGCCCTCAAACAAACATCTTCTCCTGTGTTGGGGTGGTGCTGAGCAAGGAAATTAGGAAAATTGCTCCTCATGGTGCAGCTTGGTGCCTCGGGGAGTCAGACCAAAGCATTGCAGTGGTGTCTGGTGGCCACATGCATGGGTTTCCCCAGCTTTGGAGACAGTGGTTTGGCTGGAATTGAAATGCTTCTTTGGAGTGGAGCTGGTTTGCACCAGGCAATTTCATGTGAACGAGAGGGGTGAGGAGAGGGTAGAATCTTTAAAACCACCTGAATCTGATGTGTGTTGGAATAGGAAGTTAAAGGTTTGAAGGTTTTAGGTTTTGAAAGCCATTTTTTAAATCTGGTGGTGTTTTTCTTCTGGATGTGATATAAAAAGCAAAATTGACAAAATGAAGCATGTCTGCTGTGTTGAAATAGACAGTTTCCATCAGCTACAATACATATATATAGGTGTTGTTTGGTTGGTTTTGGTGTTGGGTGTTTTTGTTGGTTTTTTTGGTTGGTTGTTTGGTTTTGTGTTTTTTCTTTAAATTTTCTCCCCTTCTTTTGGCACTCTTTTCACCCCAGCAACTTCTGGAGCTGACACTTTCTTTGCTCAGCAGGTCTCCCCTGCCCCACACAGAGCTCCTGCCTTCTGCCGGCACCACTTGCATGTGCTGTTAAAGGTTTTGGAGGGAGAATTCCTCACTCTGCTGCAGGATTTTACACTTCTCCCAGTGAGTTATGGCAAGGCACATTTATTAGCTTTAGCCCTTGGTCTCATGTAGGACCTTTGGAGAGGTGCTTATTGCTCTTCTCCCAGCACCACATGGCTGGGATACATCTGGACGTGGAGCTGGGCAGTGGGAACGCCACCTCTTGCTCTGTCTGTTTTCTTTTTTCCAGTGCCCGTTTCCAGCCAACTACCAAAACTTACTCAGTCGTTTGCATGTCTCACTTGACTTACTTGTGACTGTCGTGACTTTGTTCTAGTCACTTTTATCTGTTTTGCTCATGCAGAAAGTTGTTAGTGTTGCTGGGAGGCTTTATTAGCCTCCAAGCTGTCACCTGTTTCCTACTTGTTATTCTAGGTAGTTAATTTTCTTTCTGCTCTGTGGGAGCTGAAGTTTGTTTACCCCGTGGTTCCCTCTGCAGGAAGGTGCCTTTCTACCCTCTACCCCAGAGAGGGCTGCTGAGGTGGTGGAGAAGACTTTGGTGTGCCTGAGAAATGGGGCTGCAGCTCAGAGCCACCACTATCCATTGTTGGGATTTCTGGTTGACTCAAGCTTGCTCAGAGCAAAAGCTGCAACTTGAATTAATGTTTTAATAATCTCAGACTCTTTCCCAGAGGCTTTTCTCTTTGTTTTTAATTTTTGAAAGCTCTTGTATGTGATCTCTCCCTTCTCCTGCTCCTATCCATCCATCTATTGCCCCAGGAAGCGAGCCAAAGGCACTGATTCTTTCCTTGGCATGAACCACGAACAGTTGCCAGAGGCTGCAGAGCAGCTTCTGGAGAGCAGGTGGGCAGCTCAGGCACTGATCTCACTGCCACAGCCTCTGTGTGCCAAACCAGGTGAGTTTCTTGGCCCAGGCTTTCAGAAGAGGTGATGGATAATGAGATGGGGAGCTCTTGCCTTGTGGATCTCCTAAAGCAGCTTCTCCCAGGGGTGAAGGTGATGGAGAAGAGCATGAGGCTTTGACCTAAGCATCTTGATGTTGCAAACAGCTGCTTTTGTAAAGGTGGACCTTTGTATGCACTAGATTTGTAACCGCAAAGGGGTGTGGGGGCTCCTGGGGTGCTCTATGCTCTGGGGAATGGCACGAAGGGTGCAGAGGATAGGGGCAACTCTTGGGGCTGATCAATGTCATCACTTCCACACTGAAGTGAGCAGAGTGTCAATTCTCACCAGCTCTTTGCCCCTTCTGCGAGGGGGCACACGGACAGGGGGACTCTGGGGCACAGCTGCTTGTTTCTCTGTGCCTGGAAGAGGGGGAGAAGGGATAGTGTGTGCAGTGCCAGTGCAGGAGAGCCAGGGTGAGGCAGTGAGAAGAAAGGCTGAGGCTGCTCTGTTGGATCAAATATGTATTTTATTAATAAAAGGCTTGTGCTGTGATTGGAGTGCCCTGCAGCAGGAGCAGCGTCATGTCAATGTGAAGTTTTAAATGCTTAAAAAAAAAAAAAAAATCAAGTTGGACAGCTATGGGAGTGCAACTTACAGCATTTTCATTTCACCCTGTTATTCACCAGTTCCGTTAATAATTCAGGTGGTTTTTTATGTTAGAGGAGACCAGACTTGGCAAATAAGGGAAATGTGGCTCCTGGAGCTACAGAGTAAGTACCAAGGCTTGACAGTTCTCCCTTCCAGGTGATATTGGATTCTTGCTATTGGAAAACATGACTACCCTGCACCAGGTACTTATCACCTTGGCTCATACTCTTGTAGCACATCAATATTAATGTTGCTTTATGGGATTGCATTGACAAATGCTTACATCTTCTAGGAGAAGCTGCTTTGCTATGGTAGTTTAAATTCCACTGTCACGGTGGGGTGGGAAGGACTCTTGTTTCGTAAGTGCAAACGGAGATCTCATCTGTATGATGATATCTGCATATATAAAATGAGGATTAAGGGGGATCTTTGAGTGTTGACCTTCCCATTCCCTACCTTGACATGAGGTTCCTCTAACTTGTGGACTTGGTGGACCTAGCCAATAGAAAAAGGTGCTGGCTGTGTGATGCTGTTGCCTTCACGCACATCCTGCACTGCTGCTGTTAAATCACCTGGGTTGCTGGCAGCTATTGCTGTGCAGCACTGGGAGGAGAAGACAAATAACCTCCCTCAAGCTGTGCATAGTTCCCAGCACAATATATGAAAGCTGTCTCAAGGAGTGTTTGATGTGCTTCCAAAGGACTGGAAGAAATTGGTGGCTTGAAAAGGTCTCATTTCATGCTGGCTGCATTTAGATATCTTTGCTTGGATCTTAAACCTTTTTCTCCCCAAACTTTTGGGGTTGCGTTTTTTTTTTTTTTTTTTGGGTCTCCAGTTTTGTGGATTCAAGGGTTGAATGCTGCAGGCTCTGGACTGCTCTATCCTGCTGTTTCCTCCAGCTGAGGAGATGCAAACATCACATTGGGGTATAGAAACATGTGAAAATCATGATTTGTGGTATAAAAAGTGGGTTGAAAAACATTAGCTCTACTTGTATTCATGTCTTCAGGTCTCTGTTTTCTGAAACTTTAGGGCCAAAGAGGGAGAGGAGGGAGGACTGGAAAGGACTTTTGGTCCAGTTGTGTTTCACCTGGGGAGCAGTTTCTTCATTGCTTCTCAGTGATGCTTGGAGTGGTTGAGGATGCTGTTGCTTCCATTTCATAATCTTGATGTCAGACAACTGCACATCTTCCCATCATTTCCCCAAACACATGGTTTTCCAGATCACGCTTGTTTTCTGGACTCTTTTCAGTAAATCAGCATCTTCCTTAGTGTGTGGCTTCTTGGTTTGGGTTTTGTTATTTGTTTGGTGTGTGTTTGAGTGTTGTGTGTGTTGTTTGTTTTTTGTTTTGTTTTTTTTTGTTTGATTGTTTGGTGGTGGTTGTTTTTTTTGTTTGTGTTTTTTTTTTTGTTTGTTTTGTTTTGGGTTTTTTTTTTTTTTTATGTGTGTTCTTTTTTTTTTCCCCTGAGGCCTCAATGGCTGAGGTTACTTTGGGAATTGTTAGAAACAGCTGCTCATCTAGTGCTAAGCCAGGATTGCATCTCCATAGAGGGGTGAGTGGGGCTGGGCCAGCCCTTTCTTTTGAGTGATCTGAATTTTCCCTGATTTCCCATCTTCAGGCCCAGGATTTTCAGAAATAAACAAAGCCCTCAGGTACACAGTGGTTCATTGGGATGGCAGCCTGTCCCTGGCTCTGTGGGGGGAGCTGGGCGCTGAACTTTGGGAGCTCTCCCAGCTTGGGATGGTTCATACTGGCAAGGCGGGCGAGACATGCAGAGAAACCCTGTGAGGAAGAGGAGGGAGAGCTTGGTCTGACCAAAATGCTGTGCCTCGGTCACCCACTTGTGATTGCCTGTGCTGCCAGGGGCTGTGTCCTTCCCTGGTGTGGGACAAGGTGTTAACTGCACACTGCTGGTGTTAGTCAAGTTGGGAAGAGCACGGGAGCCAAGGTGATGATGCCCGTGGGAGTGACATATGTAGGGCTTATTTTTAACAAGGATCCAGAGGGGGCTAAGCAATTCCAGCATGGTGGGGGTTCCAGGACACCATGATGGTTGGGTGAACCATGCAGGAGCTGCAGGAGATGTAGGTGGTGCAGCTTGAGTTGAGCACCTGTGGGCTTTTTCCTCCTGCACTCTGTGAGTGTGCCAGGGACATGCTGCTGCCACAAGGTGATCTGGGGTGAGGGGCTCACTACCCAAGGCTTTCCTGGATGGAAAACTTATGGCTGGGTTGGAGCTGGCACTTGGGATACTGAGGAGCATCAGTAGCTCTGTATAGGTTTGGCTGGTGGGTTGAACCCCTTGTTCACCACCATGTACCTCTGTGACTGGATACTTGGCCTGGGAGTGGGTCTGAGCCCTGTGTCCCCCCCTGGGAGGATGTGGTGGTCCCTGGAGTGAAACACAGCAGCAAGGACAGGTGAAATTAGGCCAGGTCCTATTTGGTTTAGGGTGAGACCTTGTTCTTTCTGTCATTCCTGGGTAAGTCAGTTCAGGTGACAGCAAGGTGGCTGCCCTCTTGCAGTGTGGGGCCAGCCCATGTTCCCGTGCTCTGCTTTGGGCCTGAGAGTGAAGGTGCAGGTTTTACTTCTTAAATAACCAGCTGCTGAAGTGGATGCTGAACTTGAAAGCAGCAGTGAGGGATGGCGGTTAGTGTTGTCCTTTTGAAAGGAAACACAATAGCAATCTGTCATGGAAGGACTTTTTTTTTTTTTTTTTTCCCTTTAGAATTAATAATTTGACATTTGCAGTGCAGGGAGTTTCTGGGAGATGGCATGAGGCTGCTTCTACTATGGGGTTTTGTGGGTTTTTTTTCCCTTGCTACAGTAGATTTAGGAATTGATCATCACTGGTCTGGTTTTAGGCTTTTTTTTTTTTTCCCTGGCATATGGAAAGCTTGGAATGAATGCGATCTGTTAGCCGTTTCCAGCAGACTGTGCGTACATGGTGCTCCATGTCTCGCAGCAGACTTAGATTTTTTAGAAATGTTTTGTATTAGCCTCATGTTAAAGCTCCCTTGGGCTATATAGAACACTCTGGGATTGCTCTTGGACCTGCACCAGGCTACAGGTGATTCAACACTTTAGCTGGAGATCTGAAGTGGAAGGAAAGAGCCTAAAAGGACTCTGGACTATTTTTGCCTCTGAGAAGCTTCTCCAGATGGGTAACTTGGGTGTCGACGTTGCACTGAGTCTTGTGTCTAGAAGTCCCTCAGTGGCTGTGTGTGATCTACAGGGATGCTGACTGCTTGGAATGTTCTTTGTGGACAGCTTGACAATTTCTTTGTGTACATTTGCGTGTGCAGGATGTGCTTGGGAAGCGGTTTCTATGTGGGGTGTATGTTCTGGTCTGTACTTGGCCAGCAAAGGGGATGTCCCCATGTGTAGGAGTAGTTTTGGCTTGAAGGTGCTCAGTGCTTTGGCTTGAGGGTGTGTTTGGAGGAGAGATGGGGCAGGTTTATATCTTGGTGCCTGACTGGTACTTCCTTAATGAGGGATTGTGCCCAAGGGCATGAAGAAGAGGGAACGGCAAAGGGCTGGATACAAAGCCTTCTTCCTCTCCGTCTGGATGCTAGAATTGTTTCACCTGGAGGCTTTAGGCAAGAAAAAAAAGGACCAGAACAGACCAGTTGCTTCACCTATTTTCCTGGACCCCAGTGCAGGTTGAACCTCACTTGCAGAGGGGATGAGAAGCTGAGGGTGGTGGTGCTGGGGAGCTGTCGGGCAGAGCCTGTGAGCAGCTCTTGGAGCCAGAGAAGGCCAGAAGCTTGGTCCTGGCAACCACTGCTTTAGGGAAGCCTTGGTTTTACTGGAGAGCTAGTCCTGGCTGCAGTGCTGATGCCCATGGAGGCTATGCTGGGTGCTCTCTGAGACTGGGGATCCCATCTGGGTGCTTGCAGGCTTTAAGCATCTTCTGTTCTGTAACAAAATGTTTGCCCTGTTTGTAGGGGCTGTCCAGCCCACTGCAGTCAGAGGGAAGGGTGCAAAACCCAAGGAAGCATGAATGTTGTATTCCCAGATGGTGACTCTGTGCTGGTGTGTGGCGTGATGGTGTGTCCAGGGCTGTATTAAAACCCCAACAGGCACTGGAGGAAGCCTGGAGCTCTCACAAGCAGTTCTGTTGCTGGCTAACACACAAAACAAGGTGTAAGCACAGATAAATGTCCTGGTTTGAACCCTAATTGTTGTATGGGAGTCGTGTATCAGCTCCAGCCTGGGAAGGGTGGATGTGTCAGTGTGGTACCCTCCTGGGAGGCATGAGTTTTGGTCACTGCCACTTGGAGGGATGGAGGTGGGGGGCTGGGGACCATGAAGGATGACTTCTTGGATCATCCCAGGTTGCTCAAGTGCCTTGTCGGTGCTCTGAAGGCTGTCAGCAGACAGTGAATGGCTGGCATGGAAAAATCTATGGAGTTAAACTATTTAGGAAGGAGCGAGTGGGCAAGAGGAGAGAGGGGGAGTGACGCTGCCAGAAATAGCAGTGCCCATTTCCAAGTTGCCAAGGATCCGTAAATGGTCTTTGCTGGTGTCCAGCATGACAGGGGCTGGTGGTGAGGGGGGGGAACAGGGCCAAATCACATGGCAGTGCTGGATGGTCATGCCACGCCGGAGGAGAAACCCCCGGGCAGCTGCCGGCTGAGTGACGTATGCCGGCAGTCTCGCGCTGCCGGTCCTCAGCCATCCTCGAGATATCTAAAAATTACAGATGGCAGTTTCCTAGTGTAAAAATTGCTGCCTGCAGAAAAGCCTTGTCTGCCTTCCTGGAGACAGAGAGGAATGGGTGGGGGGTGGGGAATGGGACACACTGATTAGCAGCCATCACAATGTGATTGCTGGTGTTTGCAAACACCGTCAAGTCCAAGCCCCAAGCGCACATGCCACTGTAAAAGGGCCAATTTCATGACAGAGTTATGAGCTCATTCAGGCATCAGGCAGCATTTCAGTAGGGAGATGGGCCTGACAAGTGAAGCACTCAGCTTGGGTCAGAGCAAACCTCCTTCAAGCTCCATGCCTGGTCTGGCTGCTCAGCCATGGGCTGAACTAGTGTGTGTCTTAAGAAATATAAGGAATGGTGTGAGAAATAAAACGTACATTGCTCTTTACCTGCTGGATCTTCCCAGGCTCTGGCTATCAGAGGTCAGCAGTTGCAGCTAGGCTGTCATTCCTGGCTGTGCCTGCCCGTCTCTCTTCCATGAATTTAAATCTCATCCGTATTTTGAGCTTGTTTGTGCTATGCCTTAAGTGATCCATGAAGCAGCTATCTGTCAGCGAGGTTGCTTTGCTATAAATTATTCCAAGTAATGTGCTTCAGAGGGATGAAATAATGCCACAAATAAAGAGGAGAAGGGGAGGCAATTGTGGCATTAGCAGCTCAATGCTGGCAATTGTAGCAAGCATAAAGGAAGGGAAAGTGGAGCTAGATGAGCTTTCCTCGAAAAAAGAAATAGTTCTAGGAGGAGAGGAAGCCCAATGGTAAGGTCCATGCCTATTGATCCCAAAGGAAGGTGCCAGAATTGCCTGTGCTAATGAAGTGAAGCAGACAGTGGCTGCTCAGCTAAGCCTGGCTTAGCCTATGGCTCCCTTCTGAGTCCAGCTGCTTTTAGGGGCCATCAGGAAGCACCCAGGTTTTCCAGAGGGACTTCCCATGTGTGTGTGCATGGGGTGGGAGTTGAGTACTGGGCACTTGCTGATTGAGGTTACTAGTCCTAGTGGAAAAAACAGGATTGCTGAAATGTTCTTATTAGCTTCCTGTAACCATTTATTTGTTTTCCTCCCATTTCCCATACTGTAGAAGACTGTGGAGAAGCAGCTCAGGGGATGAACTCTGGGTGCTCTTGACAGCTTGGAGTGGCTGAGGGTGGCAGGGGTGGATGAGGAAGGAGTTGCAACGTCCAGGCTTCTGCTGCTGAGCAGCTGAGTGTCCTGGGACATGCTCTCCTATGCGACAGGGAATCTGGTTGCTTGCTAAAGGGTCCTCAAGGCCTGATTTATACATCTGTTCTGCTGACCAGCAAGAAATACCTTTTTTTTTTTTTTTTTGTTTTGTTTTTTTTTTTTGTGCATTTATCCTGATCCTGCTCAAGCCAGGGTGAGGTAAAATGCAAATCTACTTGGTTCTCTGCAGTGTGTAAGGTAAACGGGGAAGGGCTATAGAAGATCTGGGTGAAGGAGTAAAAGGTAAACCTGTCTTTCTTCCCTTAAGGTCGAATCAGGAAGGTCTTGTCCTGTTTATGCAGCAATATGGGCCTCTGCCCTGTCCTTGTGCTTGCAGCTGGAGCTGCTGGTGAGGACCTCACAGCAGAGGATGCATAACCCGCTTTGTTCTCCTACTTCCACATGGCAGGACAGATTAATTCTCTATCCCTTTCCCTTCTTTACTATGCAGTTTGTGCAAGAGACTGTCTTTTTTTTGCACAAACAATGAGACCTTTTCAATGAGCCTTTGTACATAATGAGAGCAGAAGTCAAAGAAGATTAAAGCCTGCCGTCGCTCACCTTTAAAGCATCCCTTTGTTTTAACCTCTCAGGGGTGCTGTGACTCCTTGTGCCAGGAATCTGATGTTTGCATGATCATATAATTATCTTGGTGGGTCTATTAAGTAATGACACACGTTGTGGCTTGTGAGTCACCTCAGCAAAGGCACCATTGGAAACGAGAACTCTTTCTCCTTGACTTTGCCAGGTTAAACAAGATTTTTTTGTTATTATTTTGGCTAAGTTTCCTAGCTGGAGGGAAGAAGGGTGGTCTTCATCCTGGAGAAGATTCCAGGGGGACTTTATAACTGCATTCCAATACCTGAAGGGATCCTACAGGAAGGCTGGAGAGGGACTCTTCACAAGAGTGTCCAGTGATAGGACGAGGGGAAATAGTTTTAAACTGAGGGAAAATAGGTTTAGATTGGATCTTAGGAAAAAAGTTCTTCAGTATGAAGGTGGTGAGACTCTGGAATAGATTGCCCAGAGAGTTTGTGGATGCCCCCTCCCTGGCGGTGTTCAAGACAAGGTTGGATGAGGCCTTGAGCAACCTGGTCTAGTTGAGAGGCATCCCCTGCCATGGCGGGGAGGTTAGATTAGATGATCTCTAAGGTCCCTTCCAGTCTAAGCCATTCTATGAAAAAGCTGCCATAGAGTCCAGTGGGGGTGAAAGGCAAGGCTGGCACCCAGAAGGCTTGCCTGGGAGATGGCCATGGGCTACTGTCTTCCTGCAATGTTGTAGCTCCTGGGTAAGCCAGATGTTTTTGGAGAAGCCATAAAATCTGTAGTGTGAAGCCAGAATCAGGGCATGTGCTGGCAATGCTGGGATGCCTTGGATGCCATTCAGACCCATGATCACCCTCTGGGGAACTCAGGCTGAGCAGCCCCCAGGTCTCCTGGTCCATCTTGGAACTATGTGTATTCAGCCTGCCTCAGTGCAAGGGAACAACCTTTCAGGAGGCTTGGAGGCTTCGTGGCTCCTCATTTTTCCTTCTGTGCTTATGTCAGATCCTCTTTGCATTTGTGGTTTCAAGCTGACCTGGGTTTCAGATCTCCTACAGCAAAGGCGATGCTCTGTTCTCAGCCCCTTCCTGTGGGCTGTTTCATTTCAGGTGCTCTGGAGTGAGGAGCAAGGACTGTGCTGTCTTTCCAGCAGTGTTTCCCAGAGACCAGTCTATTTATTTTTTTTAAAGCCTTTTCTTTCTCTGTTGCACAGCAACTTCTAACACACCCTGGCTTGTGCTAGCAGCTTCTGTTCCTCTCCATCCCTTGGCAATTCTTGTAGCTGCTCTTGGACTGAGAGTGGAGACCAATGCTGAACCCTGATGTCACTTGTCCTCTTTGAAATAAGCCAGCTCAGGCTAAGTTACTGTGCTTGGGCAGCACTGCTTCCCACATCCCCTAGTGCAGGAGCAGCTGAGGTGTGATGAGCAGAGCCAGCACTGCTGCTGGTGCATGCTAATTAAAGCATAAATTCAGGCTGTCCTTGGGGATGGTGGGTCTCTGTGACTACCTGCATGCATTGGCTCTTGGCTTGCCAAATATCTGGGGAATAGTGAGCTGGAATGTGGAGATGCTGCTCTCCTTGTGCCTGTAGCTGGCTAAGAGATTGGTTTTGAGGCCCATGAGCTTGGGGCAGTTTCCATGTGTGTGCTTTATCTTAGCAGTGACCGTCTACCCTGCGATGTAGGAAGAACAGGCAGCACAAAAGGATTCATTGCACCTTTCTGAGGAAAACTGTGCTGTGGGAGCCAGAGGGAGGAGAGCAGCATGGCCCTGGAGGGGTAACAGCCTTGTGCAGGAGCAGAGTTATATTCCTGGAGGGTGTCCCGGTGATTGCAGCTGGAAATTATCTAAAGAAGTCCTGGCTCTGCCCTTCTTTGGAAAGCAAACTCCGAAGGGCATGCTCTCTGGCTACGTGTCTGTATAGCTCCAAGTGCTGATGGTTTCTAGCTGCTGCCACTGCACAGATCACTGCTTGCTTTCTTGTCTCAGATAATTTCTGTTGCCAACCTGGGTTCCGTGCTGTTTGCAGAGCAGTGGTGCCGTGCCAGCCAAGCCAGCCTGAGTCTGGTGCTTGCTCGCCGGAGCGATACCTCTCCCCTTGGCCCTGCTGGGAGAAAGAGCTGCTACAAGGAAGGGAAACTCCAAGCTGTGCTGGGCATCATCCCGTGTCCTCCATCTCTGCCTGCGGCCAATGGCATGTGAGCTCTTGGGTCTGCCTGTGCGTGTCTTCTCTGCCTTCTGAGGAACATACTGGGATGCTGGTGTGGGGCTGGTATAGGGGGTGGTGGGTTGAAGGTGTGATGGGTATGGGCAGAGCCCTTGCACCCACCATAGGCTTTGCTGGCCCTTGAGATGCTGCCTAATTGGGATTGGGTCCAAGCAGCAGCCTGGCCCCACCCAGACTCAGTGAGACTTTCCTGGGACTCAGGCTCTGCTGCTGGAGCATTGTACCATGAAAACCCTGGCATGGCAGGAAAAAAGCTCTTGCCTAGACAAAAGGTTGTCTTATGTCCGAGGCCAGAACATTCCTGGCTTGAAGAAGCCCCTGGGTATTTGGTGTTGTGGTTTTTCCTCTATCTGATCTCTGCAGTCATTCTGGGGGTCTTTGTTGTAGTGCCTAAGAACTATAAAGGCCTAAAAAAATATTTTTTATGTCAGTGGGTGATGGGAAACTAATGTTTCTTGAGAATGAGCCAAGTGGACCTGCTTTGATTGCACCATGTCTCTCTGTCCCAAACACTCTGGTGTGTGCAGTGCTGCCTTCCCCCAGCTCTCCCACACTGGGATGTTTGATTCAGCCCTCTTACCTGCACCTTTTGCTGAGCTCAGGAATAGGTCTGTGCAAGGAGCCTTTGCCTGTAAATGTTTCTTCTTTTTTCTTTCTTCCCCATCTTGCTTAAGTCTATCCATTACTGGTGTGGTGCAAAGCTCCTAAGCATGGGATGAAGTGCTGGCTATTGCTGGGTACCAGACCTGTACCAGGGATGCTGGGAGCAGCTTTTCCCAGCAGAGCTGGTAGCGGGGGCTGTGTGAGGGGGGTTTAATTCAACAAACTTTTCTTCAGTAACAAATGACTTGACTAAAAATAGCTCGCCCTCGCCAGCTGGCTCCCGCAGCCACTGTGCCGCACAGACCCAGCCACCGCATTTGGTGCAAGACGGAGGAGTCGGAGGACTGGGATGGGTCTAGAGCCAGCTCGAGTGGGGCTCGCCCACCATGGCATCCATGCTGCTATGAGGGGAAGTGCATGTGGCAGGAGAGAAAAAGGCCACATGGATGAATCAGTCGCTCTCGTGGCCCATCTGTGTCTGTTTGGAGGGGCCTCATGCTGAATTTCTTCCCAGCACTCTGAGGTTTAGTGCTCTGCTTATCTGCACAGCATGAGCTCTCCTCCTTCCCTCAAGCAGGGACTCATAATTAGCAGCTTGGGGTAAGCACAGCTCAGTGGAGAGTGGCAGATGGCATTTAATTGTCCTGCAAATGAAGTGGCCTCTGTGGCCTTGGAGAGACAGGTTAGCAAGATGGAGGGAAGAAGTAGCAGGGGATGGATTTGGAACTGCCCTATGCCTCAGGAGGGATGGGGTGGGGCTGAGATGTCTCACTACATGAGTTCCCAGGAAGACTAGCCAAGCTCAGGAAAGGGACATCCCCTGTGGGCTGGTGAAGTAAAGAAACCTTGCCTGGCTCAGAGTGTCCCCATGATACTTGGTCCTGGCATCCTAGATGGTCTCCTACACACATGTATCTTCTGGAGGGTTTTGCTCTTGTCTCTGTTGTGTTCTCTCCTTGCTCACTTAGGAGAAAGGAGGGGCACTTGTTCACAAGGCAAAGCATCAGAACAGCTTCTTGCTCTGATGCTGCCGTTGAAATAATCCCCCAAATCCCCTGGGAAGGCTGCTGGGCTGATGGACCATGGTCAGAAGACTCTGGCAGCTTTGCTGCTTGTTGCATAGAACACAGACAGGGTTTGTCCGTGCAGGGCTGAGGCCTCATGTCCTCTCCAGGAAGGGGTCTCTGCCTCCCCACTCACCTATGGCTCATAGCAGCACTGGAGCTCAGTGCTGTGGTGCTGGACCCTTGTACTGCCTAAGGAAGATCAGCTCCCGTGGGCTAGAACAGCATTAAGCCTTTCTGGGGGTTTTGGTAAAGGTTAGTTTGATAATGGAATAAAAGAGCTCACCCTGTGCCTTAACTGCTGGGTGTAGTGATTATGGTAATACATAGTTACTTTGGCTAAAGACTTGATTGCTGGTATTGTAGCACAAACAGGTACACAGGGAAAACCCCTAGAAGGAATTTCCGCTTTGTAGGTCAGTGGTGCTGCTGGGAACCTGCTTCTCACTGCAGCTCTTTTAGTTAATTGGCTGCTAGAAGGAAAAAGCAAAGTATGGTGTGAGTCCAGAGTCTCCTGCCTGCAGAGGTTCTGTGGCATATGGTTTGGGTTGAGATAATGCAGTTGAGTCACCTTCATTTTAAGGTGCTGCAGATGATCTGTACAGGTCTCTTTTCCCATCAGTTGTCCTCTGATGCCAAGGTCTGTTTGGTAGTTTGGGGGGATGGGAGGGGATGCTGTCCTAGGCTGTGTCCCATTTCAGCCCGCATTGTTGTACAGGCCAGGGGACAAGAGAAGTTCACTGAACTGTCCCTGTTTGGCTGTGGCAATTCCAGTGCTGGAGGGATGGATGGATAGATAGATAGATGGATGCTGGTTGTGATCTCTAATGAGATGCCTATTAGATGGAGGGATCTCTGGCTGTGCATCATCACAGCAGGGTGGTTCGTGTCCTCAGATGTCTCTGGGGTTGTGCTGGGAGCATCATGCAGCTCCCAGCCACTGTGCAGGTGAAAGTACAAGTGCCAGCATTTTTGCAGCTGAATATTCACATTAATTCAGTTTGGCTGCTCCCAGTGCCCTGTGGCCATGGTTTTATCCTAGATGATTTTTCAGATTCAGGAGCAAACAGTAAATTTCCTGACTCTTATTACTTTTAGACAGAAATTTGGGAGATAAGAGCCTCTAGAAACTTCCTTTTCTGCTACTGAAAGCCTGCTATGTGTCACAACAGCAGCTATTCCTTGTGCCTTCTGTCAAAAGCAGACAAATGCATTGTTTCTGTACGCTGATGTCCTCTGCTTTTGGTGGAGATGTGTGAGTGGGGGGGGGGCAAGAGAGGCTGCCTGGATCCATGTGCAGCTCTGTGCCATGCTCTTGCCATATGCTGGCCGTGCAACCGGGGATACGGACCCCCAGCATCAGCCCAAGTCACTGGTGGGAATCCATGTGCGGTATCACAGGGAGGTTGGACAGGTGGATGTGCTGTTTTCTTTAATAATTAATTGTCATTAACAGAGCTGCAAAGCCATCTTCTACCTAGCTGCTAGCAGAGAGATGGGTGGTAAACTTGGGCTTATTCTCCCACAAAGGCTGATTAGCAGCTGGAAGGGTTCAGGGGCACCGACATGCACCTGAATTGTATGTTTAAGCAAAGCTGGCATGAAGGCAGGGCTGCCAGAGAGCTCCATGGTCTCAGCTCCAGCCACGGCCCATTCCTGGCACATACTGAGCTGTGGTTTTCCACTGATAGGATCAGAAAATAACTCCATGTTTTCAAAATGGGCCACGTGTTGGCTTGCCCCAGGTTTTCGTTTTGCAGGAAGCAGGGCTGGTGTTTAAACAGCAGAAGCCAAATTACATGAACAAATGTGGTGTTTTTCCAGCTAATGTGGATTTTGTGTAAAAATAAAGTGGGTTTGTTTTCAGTGTAAGGGGGGCCCAAAGGCTAGAAGACGGGCAGATGCCCTGGTGTCAGCTGCTTTGTACGTGGCGCGTGGCATCCCGCGAGCACCCTTGTTAGTACGCACCCTCATCAGTTTTCCTTAACAAAATGTTCTGGCATCCTCCCTTCTCTGCTTGTTGCTTCTCTGGAGGGAACGTAGCTTGTTCTGCTGGCAGCATGAGCCCTGTTTGCTTAGGCGGAGGCAGAGCTAATTATTTCTATTTATTTTCTCAAACTTTCTCTAGTGTTTTGTTTGAGGGCTCTGCCTGAGTTTTTTTCACTCGTCTGGGAGTCACTGGTGTCCCTGCAGCAAGCCCAGTGGGAGTTGCATTGGTAGGCATCAGGAGAGCTGGTGTCCACATGGATGCTGGACCTGCCCTCGGAATGTGTCCTCATTTGCTCTTAGCTAATTGTCCCCGTGGCTCTGCTGCAGCCATGCCATGGCTGAAACCTGGAGTGTTTGTACTTGGTATGCAAGAAGGTCTTCAGTCCTCCCCAAGGAAACGCACAGGGAAGAAACAGGGCTGTGGAATGGTTGTTTAAAAACAAACACACACACAAAAAAACAACACAAAAAAACCCCCGCAAAATCCAAACTGGAAAAAGTAAATATCCTCAAACCCCAAAGAAAACCTGGTGTGGTTGAATGAGGAGTTAAACTTTAGCAGGAGAGGGTTGAAAACAAGCAAAGTGGTGTAAGAAGGAAAGATGTATGTTAGAAAATGAGAAATTGTAAAGGTACCCAGGACTGGGTTGGAAAAGTAAGTAATTAATGCCTTTAAAAAAATAAGTTGCATGGGTAAGCAAAGTAGTGAAGTGAAGAATCTGTTTATAGCTTTCAGTGGGAGCCGCTAAACTCTTCTTACAAATGTGCTAATTAATTTGCTGAGGCTCTTACTGGAAATTGCTTTTTCTCTGGAGAGCTGGCCAAGGGGTGAGTATCCCTTGGGCTGGGCATGTTTAAATTTAGGGGTGACTTCAGATGCTTTGTATTTGCAGTGTGGCTCCACAGACCCTAAGGGCATGGGAGGCTTCCCCCCTGGGCCATGCACCCCTTTCCCTGCAGCATGGGGATTCAGGCTCATTTTGGCTAGTGTGTGAGCCACACTCTGTTTTGTCTGCTTGGTTACTCTGGTGTGTTTTGGTGGGTGGTGTGTGTTTGGTGGTTTGTTTTTTTTTTTTTAATATTTATTTTTGCTCCTGGAGGGGTGATTTTCCAGCCTTTCTTCTGACTGCTGTTCTTGCCTCTGTGTTTGCTCTGCAGGAGCTCAGGTGTTTCCAAACAAGGCCCCAGGAAGGGGTTAAGATTACTGATGTACTCAGTATTGCCATGTTTCAGGAGGTTTAAATCCTCCCTTTCCCATTTCCCCCTGTATCAGGGATGTAGTTAGGAAGGAGGTGGCAGCCTTGCTGAGAAGCATTTACTACCTTGCTCTTCTCTCCTCCCCTCTTCCCTCTTTCACTTCCATTGTGAACAAGCTCTATAGGGGGAGTTTTGGGGACTGTAGGAATAAAACACTGAACTTCCCCCAGCAATAAAACACTGAACATTGCTTCTCCAACACAAAAATAAAGCATTTCACTGTGGCAAGGCTTTGTGTGTATTCTCAAACAGAAGCATCTCCTGTCTAGGGAGCATCATCTGTTTTGCTTAGCCTAGGAGCATTGCTCGGTGCATTGTTTCTGGCAGCATTCCTGTGCCTTTTGCTCTGATAGGCAGCTCCAGAGTCAAAGCTGATCTTTCCACATCCAGTCCCCTAAGCTGCTGCCTGTCTCTGCTGTGTTACCATTGTCACATGAGAGTGGGGCCAAGGTGGGACATGGATGCTCTGGCCAAGGATGCTTGGGGGGGGGGGTTACTGAGTTGTGGTCCCAGCTGAGTGGTGCCATGCTAGCCCCTTTCATTCCTCCTAACCCCATGTAAATATCCAAGAAATCCTAATAGAGCAGGAAAAAGAAACAACAAACCCCAAAGCAGCACAGGGGTCATTCGATCCAGGTCTCCCCAGGCTCCTTTTTTCCCATCTGTGAGACAGTGTTGGGGCCTCATCACATTGTGATCCAGCTGCGGGGAGCTGTGCTGCTCCAGGGACCCCAGGGAGGGCTGGCTGCGGAGTCAGAGACCTGCAGGGATGCCCAGATTGGGAAGTAGGAGGAAAGGAGTAAGGCGGGGGGGCTACCCCTTCCCCTAGCCTTGGGGCTCCAGTGTTGTGCCTGGTTTGAGAGGGTCTAGCCCAGCACACCCAGAAGAAATGGGGCTTTCAGCTGGTGTGGGAGGAAGGGAGGGAACTTTTGAGCAAATGGAGCAAAGTCCTGAGTCTCTTTTCTCTGTCTTGTGCCCCTCCAGAGTGATGAGCTACAACAGCACCAAAGATGCTGGGATTTGGCACGTGCTCCGTCAGCGCCCCAGTGCCGGGCAGGGGGGCTGAGCTGGACGCTGCCTCCCCCCGATATGTCCTGGCCCTGCCTGAGGAGGAGACGTGGCGCAAGCACCGGCTCGGCCTGATGCAAACCACCCAGTCCTGCAACCTGCTGGAGCCCGAGAGCTTGGCCGAGGCCCTGGTCTCGCGCGCCGCCAGCTTCGATGCCCTCTACCAGCCCCGCTCCCGGGATGCCGATGCCAGCGTGGAGACAGGTAGCACCTTTGACCTGGGGCTTGGCCAGTATGTGCCAGTGAGCCCGGATGTTATCAAGCGCCGGCGAGGTGGGTTGATTGAGCAGAGGGACATTATCAAGGCACATGAGGCACACAAGATGCAGAGCACGCCGCAGGCCCGGAGGAAGGAGTGGGAGTAAGTACAGGAGAGCCCCCAGCCCAGGTGGGCAGCTGGGGGGAGCAGGAGCATTCCCAGTGGGGGTGGTGGGGAGGCTGGGGCGGATGTCTGTGTGTGTCATCTTAGTGTCAGCCTATGGAGAAGCCAACACCAGCTGTGCTTGAGCTCCTGCCCGCTGTTCTCTGTCACCTTTGTTTTGCAGGGAAGATCTTGAAAGGCAGGGAGCAATTAGAAACTGAGGGAATGACATATTTTGTGGTTTGTTGTTTGTTTTATTTGGTGGTTTTTTTTTTTTTTTTTTTTTTTTCCTCACCCTGCTAAATCTTTTCTGGGTCTTTTCCCTGTGCTCTTAAAACTGATGGGATGTGTGGTCCTGCTTCCAGCAGCTGGGACCTTGTGTGACACACACAAGGGCTTGGGATGGTCTGGTGGTATTTTTCTGATGGGGTGAGATTGAGGGTGTGTGAGGGGATGGAGAGAGCGAACGGTGGGCTGTGTATGGGAGGTGAGTATTTGTCAGCTGAAGCAGTTGGAAATGCCTCTCTCGGCTCTGAGCTGGAGGGTGGCATTTGATGGGAACAGTGAAAAGGGGCCTCTGTGGATGAAGGAGTTCCCCAAATTGTGGGGTGGTTAGGGGGCCGTAGAGGAAACTTGGAACTTTTTCATCTTGGAAGTCTTCAGATAGTTTCCTTTGGCTGCAGTAGGGCTTTTGGGTGCAGCTGGGGTTGTTGCCTTCTGCTTTTCCTGTGTCTTGAACCCTGCTGTGAGGGGATTTGTATTTAATCCTAAGAAATGGCCAAGTCACCCTTAAGATATTAATAAACTTGGGGAAACGGAGAAGTGCTTAGCAGAGCTAGAACCCACTTGTTTTGCTTATTTTCCTTTAATTTCTTCCTACAGTTTGTCTTGGTGCTGTGAGAAAACCCCAGCTCCGAGTCCTGGATTATTCCCTCTTGCCCAGCATTCAAAGCACAACCAAGGTGGTAGCCACACACTTCAATCCTGCATTTAAATCACAAGGTTCCCCGCCTTGTGTCTACTCAGCAAAACAGGCTGGAATAAGCTGCTGCAGCAGCACATCCTGCTCTAGTATCACTGGTCTGGAGCAGCTCCCTGCCTCAGGCACTACATTTGGGGAATATTCAATGTATTATGAAATATCTGAAGGAGGTGGGGACCTCCAGTATTAATTAGATGTAGTGTGTGGCTTTGGTGAGATCCAGGTCAGTGCTCAGCTCATTTGAAGCTGGTAGGATTTGTATGGGATGCTTTGCATGATAAAATGATTTTTGATAATGTTGAGGCGGCTCCTACCTTTTTTTTTTTTCTTTTTTTGGAGGGCAGCCCATCAGTAAGGAGGGCTCTTCCTGGCTCTTTTGGCTCAGTGCTCATCTCTTTGTGCCTGGGGAACCTCCTGGCTGGTGACTCAGGAAGCCCTGCACAGGGGAAATAAATTGACATATGGACTCGGCAAGTGCTCAGTGCCTTGTTATCTTTTGCGACCCACCGGGGATGCCAGATGAATAAATCATGGCCGGGCAGGAAGCGGAGGGATGGCCTCGTTAATTGTCGGCTGGCAGAGTGAGTTCCTAGAACGGCTGCTCGCTAATTAACTGCCTGGATGACTACAGCTCTATTCTGTGGCAGGGAGATGAAGCCGGAGCCCTTCCTGCCCATACCGCATGGGATGTGGCCCTTTCACTGCCCTCGGCTGTTCCATCTAGCAGTAACTCAAACACAAAGCCTAATACTTTTGTCTTTAACACAATGGGGATATGCAGATGGTTGTGCCAGCTGCTGCCATCCTGACCTGTTTAACTGTTTCCCCTGGCTGGCAGGGTCCAATCTCTTACATTTCCTAGCTCCTGGATGCTTGGGGTCTCCTTTGGCAGCCTGGGCTCATTGTTGGCTGTGGGATGTTCTTCTTGCAGATGTCTGAGCCCTCAGCCCAGGAGATGTGCAGCAGGAAGCGAAGGTGCTGGTGCTCTGCAGAAACCCCCAGCCTGGTGCTGGGGGGGGTGGTGGGCTCTGGCACTGATGGCAGCACTTGGGCTTTGCAGCCCTCATGTCCCACAAAGGACCAGAGAGCCCCACTGCTCATCCTGAACAGGTCTCTTCCCAGGGAGTCAGTGATCTTGGCACTGCAGACTGAGCACCAGAGGTCTGGATCGATGGCTCTGCTAGAGTTAGGTGCCC